>APFE031690993.1:258185-350106 GCA_000404065.3 Pinus taeda
TTATCCCCAGGGCAATGGTTTAGCAGAATCTACAAACAAAAATCTGATTAAAATTATTAAGCGAACTATCGAACAGAATCATAAAAACTGGCACAAATCTTTAATATTTGCATTATGGGCTGATAGGATAATGCAAAAAGCTTCTATAGGTTCTTCCCCATTTAAACTTGTGTATGGAAAAGAAGCAGTGCTACCAACAAATATTTTCCTCCCATCTCTAGCCCTAGTTCAATTTATTGAAGAAAGCCCTTCTTCTTCTTTACAACTTAGACATGACCAAATTCTAAAATTAGAAGAAGGGAGAGAAAAAGCCAAAGTCACTCATGCGAAACATCAGCAGATCATCAAGTCCTCATTTGATTCACTTTCATCTGGTTCCAAACAATTTGAAGTCGGTGATTTAGTTCTGAAATGGGACAAAGCCCATGAAGATAAGGGAAAACACACCAAGTTTCAGAAGATGTGGCTTGGACCATTTCAGATCTGTGAAAAGATAGGCCATTCAACCTTCATATTACAAGATTTATCAGGGTTGAGAGATTCCCTCCCTGTTAATGGCCTTATCTTAAAGAAATTCTTCAATTGAGGAGGTAATCCCTTCTCCTTTTAATAGCATTTTTGTAGTTTGTAGGAGCATTAGAAAATAAAGTTGCCAGGTATCTTCCATTGACCTTTGTTGTACTTAAAAGAGTTGTTTAAAACAAGTAGTGTGATATTTACTTTTAAAACAATAGAAGTCTTAAACAAAAGGGATGATTTCTAGGAAATTAGATATAATTTCATTCTGAAACCACACTGCAATCTTAGTGAACCCCTCTCAAAGTTTAGAAATATTGTAAATCTTTTTAGGTTTTCAAATTAGTCACAAAAGGGTTATCAATATCAAAATAGGAACTAATCCAATTTCAGCATCTTCAACTCTTACCTTGTCATCATCCATTTACTCTTAAGGAGAAAATTGTCTATCCCACTCACCAAAGATTATGATTGTTCGGAATGTAATTCTAAGAATATTGGATATAAAAGATAAGAGGTCTTATTACAAGCCTGCTTACCATGTTCATAGGGAAATAGTTTAGCTGACATTACCAATACTGCATACCAAAACAGGGCAATGGCTTCAATTGTAAGACAAGGGGTCTCATCACGAGCCAGCTTGTTCGGTTAGATTACTACCAGTGAATGGCATTGTCACTCAGCTGGCCACCAAACCAGGACAATGGCTTTTTATCTTACAAAAATAACAGAAAATAGAAAAGAAATGCAAAATGTGAAAAACATGTTTTGAATTCATTCTGTTAATCATACTCTGAGATGAATGGGACAATGGACAATACCATGGTTAAAAGGTATCCCTGTCGAAACTATGAACGTTTGTTGGCAGCAAAGGCTCTACCTATGACAAAGGAGTTAATTTTAAAAGCTGATTTGGAGAGGTTTTCTGTTTTATCATTATCAACCAATAGAGGCCAATTTAAAATTTAGAATGTATCTAATTTTAAACAAGAGAGGGAATTAGCAAAGAAAGTTTCATTTTGTTTGGAATGCAAGTATACCTAGTTATATTAGAACTTTCCCCTTTGATGAAATTTCTATTTTGAAAAAGTTTAAGTATTTCCATACTTTACAGAGATAATTGTTTCTTCCAGCGAATCGCCAATTGTTGTGCCCTACAACAACCCCCCATTTCATATCATTATTATCCCAAAACTATAATATGAAATGGGTCCCTTTTTTAATTTTAATTTTAATTGGTATCAACTTAGTTTTATTCAAAAAGTCCGAAACAATAAAATAAAACATTACCAAACCTTTTTGAATGAACTAATCAAAGGCCTTACATATAAATAATTAATCTTTTATCATTGCAATAAAGCGATCGCAAGATCGCATATCGCAATGACAAAGGAAACACAACTTAAGGACCCATTGGTTTTCTCCGATGCGAAATAGGCTATTGGATATCGGCGATAATGAACTGGCGCAATAACGCTCCCTTTTGCTCCGATGCGATGCGATATCGCTATCGGCAATCGACGATCATCTATGCATGCTATTAAAGTGTCCCACTCAGTACTCCTGATGCGATGCGATATCGCTATCGGAGATCGGGAATTCCAAACATAACCAATATAATGATTTATGATTTCCCCCGACATCCGATTGCGATAAAGCCAAAAGCGCAGATTTCAAAGAAAATCCTAAAGCGGGTTTAATACGATTTATTTGTATTAAAAGCCTTAACTTCCAAAGAGCCATTCATCCGCGCTCAACCGCTAAAACATCCAAGGCACGCTTCAAATAAATCATTCGGCCATTAATCGAATTGACGGGCATTGATAGGATTGACAGGTCAGTCTTAACGGCCATTTAATGAAACAGTAAGCCTGAGATCTTTTTACAGATTTTATCCGAGGCCACCTTAAGTTAATCGTTCGCCATGCATTCATCGATATATATCTCAGTCATATTCAATTTGCGCTATCATTTTCTATATTACGTCCATTATCTTCTCTGTGCAGAATTCTTCCGAAGTAACAGATTCAAGCAGAATGGGGAAGAAGTCCAAGAAAACTACAATGGCTTCCGCTTCGCCAGCCACAGGGCAACGTGTCGTTGATCCAAGCACTAAAAAGAAAGGACTAATATCGGATACTACATGCCTAGGACTTGCCAGAACTACTTGGCAAGGCACCTATAATTTGATCGAATCCGAAGAGCCAAGGGTGACAGCAATACAAGTCTCACCTGACAGCACTCGCAAATCCGAGGCTAATCTAAAGGATTTAGCCAACTCTTTTCTTCATCGAATAGCGGCTCGAGAGCAAATCCTCCCATATACAGATGTTGTGAGATGGGCAATTCAGGAAATCCCAATTACAGACCGAACTTTCAGCACCAGAGATGGGAGAATTTTCGGGTCTTTTCAAGCTGAGGATTTAAGGAAAAATGTATCATTTACCGGTGGCAGAGAAGAAATATAACACGGAATTTCTGAAGAAATTCTAAGCTGAGAATGAGACTGAATCCAAACCCATTCAAGATTGGAGACAAAATCCAGCAAAACACAAGCACGAATCTTCGGGTAAGTACTCAGTCGATTCTCTATGCTCTCCTTATTGCTATGCTGGGATAATGACGTGTAGGTTGTGGGGATTACATGATTCCGCCAATTTTACCATAGAAATGGTCCCCTTAATGGAGGTGGCATGTAGTGGTGAAATAATGGATTGGGCAAATATACTGTCCGATAAGTTAGCATCCACGGTCCTTGATTTTAGATCCAAGTCCCGCGTCACTGAAAGGTTCATTCCCCCATTTTACTACAGTGCGTATATATTAGATGTCTTGTGTTTTAATTCTGAATTTCCTGTGCTCGGATGGAGGTGGACATCGCAAGACCCCACACCCATTCACATATACCATCAAAAGTTGTGGAAAACCAAATACAAGCACCATTTGTATCAAATATGCAACGGCTTCATGTTGCCCATTCATCATTCTATTTTCAATAAGCCTACCCCTAAGATTTCCTACCAAGCAGGGATTGATTTAACATCCATAGGAAGTTGGTTCGAGGAGGAAAAGTTCACTTATATCAGAGTTTTTGGCAGTCAAGCCAAACCCCACGTTCTTCCTCTATACATCCCTGATAAACTGCTGGCCAGGGAAATAGCCTAACAGATCATCTCCGATGGGGTTACACAAACTCTAAAGAAAGCTAAGAAGCACGTCTGGCCCTCTTTTCCTTTGAGAATTGGTATCTACACTCTACATGATTTCAAACATGCAGAGAAAGAAGCTGAGAAAATAAACTCATTAACCCTGGCAACCCTACCGAGCAGGCGATTTGATCCAAACAAAGTCGCCTATAATGCACTTGAACAGGCCAAATTGACCAAGTTCGAGCATAAATAAGATAGATTTGAGGACTTGTTCGCATCGGCTGAGTCAATGTATCAAGTTAAATTGCTCGCTATAATTGAATACAAAGATGAAGGACTAGTTGAATTTAACAGACTTAGAGAGCAGAGGTTGCAAACTCTGCCTCTAGATCTGTTAGCGACGACTCCAACAACAGAATCAAGCGAGCCTGAGCAATGACTTGATAAAGAACCTCCTGTTACATCAAAGCAACAGGAGGAAGTGCATGAGCAAAGACAAGAAGGGACCCAGGCGAAGGAGCAAGAACATAGCAGTTTAAATGTAAATGAAGATACACAGATTGATCCGAAATTGCTCCAGGAATGGCAGCAATTCAATTCGATTATCGGCAATCTGGAATGCTCTAAAGATGATGAGACTTCAAAAGAGGTCAATACACAAGAGGCGACTTCAAAGCAGGTTTCAGGCGAAACCAACGACCCACCCAAATCAAAAGAAGTGGAAATAATCCTAAAGGATCCTTCCGGCGAAGTCATTTTGTAGATTGAAGAGATTCCTCCCTTGGATGTCTTCTATAGCCCAAGGCATAAAGCTGTAGTGAAACGACAGAGGAAGAGGAGAAGGACTGATCAACCTTCTTTATTCCCAGAACAAACAGTAACGGGCAATGTGCTATGGAAAGAGGAATTTGACCCCTCTGATGATTTGACAAAACTATCGCAATATGCTGGAGCCTATTTGGCGGCGACAATAGAAAAAGCATCAGAGGTGAGCAGTTTATTGAAGACAAAAGATCAGGATATCTTTTCTCTACAAGCACAATTATCGGAAGCGCAGCAAAAGGCAGAGCAGGCAAAGCAGCAATTTCTAGTACAGCAACAAATAAACCATCAGTTGACTAAACAATTGCAGGAAGAAAAACAGAGGATTGACGATAGTGCAGTCCAAAAGCAAAAGGAGCTATCTGAAGCATTAGCTCAACTAAAAGCATCAAATGAGCAAATGCTGAAATCCAAAGATGAGCAGATTGCTCAATTATCAGCTCAACTTGAGCAAACAAAGAAGCTCCCACAGATAAATGAATTCAAAACAAAGGCATTTCAATTGAACAAGGGATTGATAAATCAGATGAAGCTTTTGTGTCAGCAAATCACCCAAGCAGAACCATTATACGATTTAGCGGCATCCATAAGTGAGAAAGTAGAAAAGGCAAGGACAGATTTGGATCAAGCCGAAGAAACATTGACCAATTTTCTAGAATGGCAAGATACCGATCAGGGACAGGCAGCTAACCTACCAAGGATTCTAGAATCGCACAAAGAAATATTATTTACAGAATGGCAATCTTAGTTAATGAAGGCAGAAAGAGCGATTTCAAGATGCAAGACAACCACTAGTAATTTGGTTGAATTGGTTAATAATACTCTTTACTTGTCTAACATGATTTCTCAATGTACTCCAGGCAAATTAACAGCAGTGAAAATATTAGAGCAGTCATGTTACCTGGAGCTGGAGAAAAATGGAAGGTTAATCGCGGGAATTAACAGCTTGACATGGGATGCCTATTAGTTCTTTTTAGTGAAGCCGCACAACCAGAGAGCAGCCCTCAAATGCCTCACATATGCGATCGGGTATATTATCCCCGATATTCAGGATGCCACCTTTGCTGCCCAACTCAGTTCTCGCCTCAACAGACCACCCGAAGTGGAGCCAATGCTTGCAATAAGCCAGCTCAGGTTTAAAGGCAAACAGCCTGAGTGATGATTCACATCGCTGACTGCCAGATCGCTGCCAAGAAGATAGTTATTATTAATTGATACCAATTAAGTAGGATTTTGGTTTCATAGATTTTTAGTTTAGGGTAGTATTTATAGACCCTTTCATGCATATAGAAAGGGTCATAAAGTTTTGTATATGACTTAAACCCTGAAGTTGCACTATTGTACTTCTGGGATATTCTTTTATGAAACTGGACCAATCATTCTGATTTCGATAAGGAAGCTTTTATACAAATGTGCACTATTGTCTTTGTTTGAAAGCATTTCTGCGTTGAAGGAAGAATTTCAAATAGCGATTGATATTAGGATTGATTAGCAGCTCATATGGTACTATTATCTATGTCTGGACTCATTCTTGTTATATAAATTGTCATTTGGCCGCTCTTTCTATTATCACATATATATATGTGTTCTAATAGCATTCTTTATGCATTCCACTATTGGCTGTTTATAGTATGCTCTTCTTCAAATCATGTATGTATCGATGATATAAATGATAAGTGCAGCAATCTTGTGTTAATCACTTTGTTTAACTATTTAGATGAAGTAATCTTTGAATGAATAAATATCTATGTTTTTTTGATAGAGTCATCTATATGCCTGTCGATAGACAAAGATCATCAAGCGCTGCATTTCCAAAGAATAATTGCTCCCGGGATTAGTATTAGTTCTCTTATTTTATTGATAGATTAAGTTATTCGCCTATCATTAGATTAGACAACCCATCACTCATCCACCCCTTTTATTCATTATTGGGAAACTGGTCCCATTATATCCAGTCGGAGCCACCATCCCAAACGGAAAAGGAGCTATATTAAGGTCCGGACCGGGTGGTTATCCCCCAATGTTGATACAATGATTTTCGAGGCATCAACAGACCCTTAACTAAAATTTATTCCCAGACAGAGAAGATGAATTCTACCCAGTGTGTCTCCAAATGTTTTCGCTACTACAACACCCTCCAAAATTTCACTACATTTGAATTTTGGAGCCTACTTCGTTGTCATATCAAGTGTCGCCTTGGTCGTCAAGTATCGTTTTGTGTTGTTTGATATGTTGCAAGTGTTCTTGTACATTATGAAGTGTCGTTGCATTGATTATAACATCCTTATATGCATTTCATGGTCATAACACCTTTTTTGTTGTAAAACGACACTTTCAGGTCGCAGTCACACACGCTTCAATGTTTGTGCTTGGGGAACACGCATAAAGAGGTGTTTTTATGTATATTAATTGTTGATCGAGTTTGTCTAAGTTTTCTCAATAAGTTAGTGTGTGTTGCACATGGTTTCATGTATAGAACTCATCTGGCTCACCCCTTGACCAATCACCCAAAATTAGAAAAATTTAAGTTTCAAAACGAGCCCATTAAGGCCAAGAGCTCATGAGTGTCCTCTGAAGCCTTGATGGGATACCCTTCGTTGTTTAGAAGTGCACCCTACTCCCTCCTAGAGAGTTGGGCGCACTCTAAAAACATAAACCCCCCTCCATGTTCTAAACTGCGTCCTCCAAAATGACTAATTCTTCCTTGAGCGCACTCCTTCAACTCGAAGAAGTGTGCCCTCCTTAAGCACATTGGCCCATCTCAAAGACCCGAAGCTCAATCCTTCAACCTTCCCCTATGGACCATGCACCCTCCTGAACTTTTTGAGTGCATTGGTGCACTCCAAAGATACGAAGCCCCAACCTTCATCCTTTAAGAGTGTGTATTGTGCCCTTCCTGAGGCCTATTAAGCGCATGAGAGCACCCTAAAGGCACAAATACCTAGCCTTCATCCTTCAGGAGTGCGCCTTGCACCCTCCCCCTCTCCCTTGAGTGCATAGCGTACTTGGAAAGATTGAAGCCTTCTCCTTCGTCCTTCGAACTTGTGACATGCACCTTGCCTTAACTGTTTTCTTCCTTTAGGCACATGAGTGCATGTTGAAGCCTCGAAGCTCCTCCTCCCTAGTCCTTCGACCTTTCAGAGTGTGCCCTTGCGCCCTAAAGCTTCTATAACTATTTTAAGCACACCGAAAAGGCATAAATAGGAAAATATGCAAAAAACATGGTAGAATAGGATATTTTCATAGTGATAGTTGCTTGTTGTGAGTGATTTTAGAAATAGGTATTCCAGGGACCTCATGGAAAGCACACACAAGGAAGACCTGGCAAAGAGGATAAACAAAGAAAGCACGAAAAGAACCAAGAACACACATATAACTTAATGATAAAAGCACCCTAAAGACTCCAAGATTGAAGACCCTTTGGACGGTGGAATCATTACGATCGAAAGATGAACAAAGAACAGATACAGTGGTAGCTATGTCACCACTAAAGCACATTCGTGTCATCAATCACTGTCAATCCCAGTCATCCAAGATAGTGACATGTCTAGTTTCATCGTATGACGATGTGGAAGTCAAGATGTAATATTTTAATCATTGTAAAAGGAAAAATAAGTAGAAATCCAAGGGTCATGTGTGAACTCAAGAGTCATGGAATTCCAAAGGACATGTAATACCAAAAGCCATATGTAATTTCAAAAGTCATTTGGAATTTTAAAGGTTGTGGAAGTCCAAATGTTACTAGAAGTTAGAAATTCAAGAGTCGTGAGGATATGAAAGGTCACTCCTCAAGTTATAAATAGATCCTCATTTCTCATGTAAAGGAATTTTAACCTTGGCTTCCCCCATAAAGCATTAGAGAGACAAGTTAGTACTTTTAGGGAGCATGTAGTGGCTCCAACACTCCACTATTGGAGCAAGTGATGTTCGTTGTATTCATGCAACTTGTGACTTTTACTTAATATTTGAAGCCTAATGGCTAACACATTTTCACACATGGATTATGAATGTTTGTAATACTATTCTATGAACGTTTATGATTTATGTTTGCTTTCACCAATACTAAGGTAGTTGAACTATTTCGGTTATTTTAGTGCTTATCCTATTGAGAATGTATTCTAATGGTTATAACGGTCGTTGCGTCTTTGTGGACTATTTTGTTGGATCTTAGATGAAACATTTATGTTTATGTGTGTCTTTATTAGGGTGGTACTATTACCTCTCTCCTAGAGGCTCATTTTTTCTCCCCTCTGCAATAAAATAACATTGATGCACCTACAACTGAACACTACCAGACACGCTTGCTTTTCAAAGGCACATATGTGATTCTCTCTTTTGCTGACAGTTAAATCCAAGGCAGATCTTTAAGTTGATGACAGTCGAGTCGTATTCTAGATTGGGATCCTATCCTAAACAGTGTAATGTCTAATTGGGACCGTATATCGGGGAGAACCTTTGAATGTTGGCAAGTCCAACACTTCAACAAACAATTGACTTAGTTTCCTACTAGAAAATGCGATGGGTTGATGTTGGGGCCTTCTTTTTTGGAGGAATTAAGAAGTTTTGGCAATGAGTCAAAAGGTTGATGACAAGTGGTGGAAATAGCCACTAGAGAGATGCGGGAGTAACAATCGGGGAAGAGGAAGGAACTCACGGAAGACTGACAGTTGCGAAAGGATGGCGGGGAAGGAGCAGACACAGTTGAGCAGGAAAAGGGAAAGGACAACCGAGGAATGGAAACAAACGAGCAAGGGAGAAGGAAGATAGCCTGAGAAGGAACTAGCAATCTAGGTTTGTGCGCAGAGAGAAGGAAGAACAAGTTAAAAGGTAGAAAGGAGAACATTGAATGGTTGTTGTTGTAGAGCTAGGAGAGTCGCTTTGTGTCTATTGTTTCATATGTTTATGTATTATTCTATCTAGAGTTTTTGTATGTTAGGCAAGAGGACTTGAGCATGATGTAATGCATTTGTTACTCAAATTAATGATGGAGATTGTTATTGGTACCATCATGTGTTAGTTTCATGTTAATCTGGTTCTTTAAAAATTTTATGTATGCGTATTTTTCAGTAATATCTCTTTTACAAGCATGTATGACATGTTGTGATTAGACTTCCTTGTAGAATGATTCAGTGTTCTTTAACTCTTGGTTCTCTGGTATGATTCCCCCAATGCTAGATTCTAACTCCCATCTAACTAAGGTTGCGACATGCCTCGGGTGAGACTCCTTACCCATTCTAGGTAAGGTGAAAATGTCAGTGTTGTGCTAGACTACGGTGGAGCTTTGTTGGCCCTTGTGCCCGAACTCATGGTCTTAACCTTGTTGTTATTTCTGTGCCAACAAATGGTTCCATTGTTGGGACCCTAAAATTTTGAAAAGGGGTTTGAAATATGGTATCAAAGATATTTAAGAAATCACTGCAAAACTAGCAAAATGAGCAAGTGGACCAGTTTGTTTCTCAGCAAGCTCAACTCTACCGATGAGTATCGGGAAGTTGAAAGAATAAATCTTGTACTTGGAACCGGCTATTGATCAATATAAGATATTCTAGTGCAAGTTTCCAGAAGAACTTTATAACTCATTCAGAGATTGCAAGTGAAAAGAAATACCAGTGGAAAAAATCCATCTTGTCCCACCTGGACTCAAGTAGACCTTATTGAGATGCACTGCCTTGATACAGATTTGAAGAGAGTGACATATTTTTGGGTACATACCATTCTAGAGGGGTACATTATTGAGTTTGTAGCATAAATTCATCAGTATTTTTTGAAAGTTGAAGCCATGTTCCAGTCGAGGTTGCGATGGAAGTTACTAAAGGAGGTTACCATGTGGATTGACGTTCTAATGGTGGAAGAGGGCTTGTTGGTGTTCCAAAACCCATGCATGGTGGTGTAAACTCCTAGTACTAGGGGAAGGACCTAAAGGGAGGGATGCTACCGATCAGGGAACTATGAGAATGTCACAACGATGGACGCATATTACTTTCAAAAGGCTAGGGATCTAAGAGCACAAAGGAGAGTGTGGATAGCTGAGAAATGCGAGAAAGGGATATGCAATCAATTAAAAGGTGGCAAAATAGTTTGCACCAAATAGGAGTGGTGTTAAGAGATCCGAAAGAGGAAGAAAGTGTGGAAGAAATTCCAATGCAAAGGGAAAATATGGTTGCAACAGTTATGTGCCAAAAATCCATCCCCGCTAGTAGAAATGGAAATGTTTGATGGAATGGACCACCTAGGCTATGAGGAAATCTTGGATGATGGCATGCACTTTTGATATAAGGGAATCAAAGATATGCCCCACCGAAGCTCAAGCAGTGTCTCCCCCAAGCTTCCTCTGGTACTCTATCATAATACTGACAAATTCCTATCTAAGTTAATCAAAACTATAAGAGTTCACATTGTGCGTTCTAATTACAAATCTAGTGCTAGTAGCAGTGCAACTAGTAGTCGTGTTACGAGTCTACAAGGATCATTATAGCCTGGGTTGCAGGGGTTTGTACTCCTATCATAGGCTTAGTAAAAAATGGCAATATCATTCACTAAGTATCCAGAGTTCTCTTGTAAAGGGAACGACGATGTAGAGCAACATTGGTATCGGTGCGAAGACATTTAGAGGGGCCACCAGATGCCAGATGATGTGAAATTAATTGAATTCCAGACCACTCTCAAAGAAAGGGCCTTGAGATGGTTCATAAAGTGGTAAGAGTTACACGAGAATCCAACTATGGATGATGTTAAAAGAGAATTTGTGCAAGAATTTAAACTTCCCCAAACCAATTAGTAAGGGTTGTCAGAACTATGGGAAATAAAATGGTAGGAGGGAGAGATTGCATGGGAATTGATGCATAGATTTAAGGACGCAATTAGTAAAATAATATACCTGATAGATCTAAATCATCCACGGGGTTGGTTTATCAAAGCATTCTTGCCTCTCACCCATATGCCATTGATGCGACAAAAAATTGATACACTACAAGATGCTCTAGAGAAAGCAACCCAGATTGAAGCTATGGTAGGATACCCACATGAGTATCACGGGGGAGAAACACTCATGATACGTCCATTTTAGGTCTACAATATCAAATTGTGAATCTGATAGGGAAGTTGAAGGATGTATAACCAGCATGCCTAACACGACCAAATGTATAGTGTACAACCTTCTTAGTGGAAGTTCATGTTGTTACAGAATGCCCAAGGTTGTGAGGCACAAATACTACATCTACACTAGTAGGACAACCTGGGTCTACACCTGCAGCAGGAGTTGTGAAAATAGGGTCACAAGTGATCCAGGTGGATATTGGTGGCCACCCGCCAAGTCCACTTGGACCCCCACCATTGTTTCTTCCAGATTTTCAGTTTCCTTAATTGTAGCACAATTTACTATTTTTAGTAGTTTTCGGGTCCTGAACTTCCGAAGTTTTTTGAGGCCCTAAACGACATTTTTTGGGAAAACTGGGAGCAACATGGGTGCATGGACAAATTTTTCTCTTCCTAAAGTTGTAGTTCTTGGATAGATATTTCTAACGAGATATTGTGCGCATCAAATGGAGATCGTATGCCAAAGTTACGACCCTGTGAAATTGATGTACCAATTTACCCAAACGGGGCCCACAGTTTGGCATTTCATCTTCTAGGGTTAGGTTTTTGGATGTTTAGGGTTTCCCATTGTTTCTCAACAATAAATAGGCCTTCGAGCCTCATTGTAACACAGTTCAGAGACTTGTAGCTACCACATCTCTTTTCAAAGATAACCTACCATTGCCCTAGTTGGTTTATTTCCATTTTTGTTTGTAAGCATATTTCAGTATTTTACATTAATGAAATGAAGTATAATTTCCATTGCATCTTTGTGTTTATGGTTATCTCTGTAATTTGTTGCATTCCTATTTAAATCTGGATCAATGGTATCAGAGCGGTCTGCTTTTTCTCTATTTTTCTTTGCATGTCCCCAACGAGGTCGGGATATAAGGAGTTAGGGCTTGAACTGGTCAAACCTTTGCAAGACTAGCCTCGCAAATCCTGATGGCCTCCCATGGCAGATGAAAAAAAGACAAGGGGGCAATAGATCCTATAAAATCTTGCTCGAAGAAGCCCTCAAGCGACAAAGCAACGCGATGCTAGACAGCTATGCCCAGATCATTTAGCAGATACCCAGGGGCGACGCATCGGCTTCCAACAGCTACTGGGGAAACGCCACACCGTTTAAGGTACAAGTTAATTTTGAAATCCCCATATTTGAGGGTCAGATAGATGCAGATTCCGTCGATAAATGGTTAAATTTGCTAGAGGGTTATTTTTCTATTCATGATTTTTCTAGATGGGAAAACATTATTTTCGCTCTTCTCAAAGCAGCCCCACATGTCAAGGACTGGTGGGAAACCTACTGTGAGTAGAAGGATGAAAGTACAAGCTCATTATTTTCAGCTGCACCCACTTGGGATTCATTCCAGGATGCCATCAAGGAGCAGTACTACCCTGTAGGAAGTTATGAGGATCAATACATAAAATGGACCACGCTGTGGTAGGGAAGGGACCAAGATGTGCCAGAGTTTACCAATATTTTCCATACCCTTCACACAGAGTTGGGTATCATGGATTCAAAGCAACATTTCATACTCAAATACCACAGCTACCTACACAAGTACATCCAAGAAGAAATAGAATTCTTGAACATCTCCTCGCTTGGCATGACATACTGATATGCCGTCAAGGTCAAGCAAAAGTTTAAACAGAAGAAGCGAGACTTTGGATCTACGAATCAGAAGCAAGGGAAAAGTGACCCCAAACCACAGAATAAAGGACAAAGCCAAGTTGGGGCGGCCCAAGACAACCCACCAAAGCTACAAGCAAAGAACAGCGCCGCGAAGCCATAAAAAGACACGGGAAAGTGTGTGAGTTCCATAAGAGCTCCACTCACAACACAAGTGAGTGTCAAGCCAAGCAGTCACTAGTGGCCGAGCTAAAGGTTTCAGAGTCAGATGCATGTTCCACAAGTCAGAACCTGACAAGGGGAATGGCAGAGGGAAGCAGATTATCGATGCGAAGCCCAACACCACCGTTGCCACCACGAAGATCCAGAAGGAGGAACTCGAAGATGCAGAGGAGGAGGAGCGTCTCTTCCACTCCCAGATGTGGGTAAAGGGCTCCCCACTATAGTTCATTATCGACAGTGGGAGCCAAAAGAACCTCATTTCGGCAAAGGTCATGAAGCAGTTGGCTTACTGACCATAGCACATCCACAACCGTACACCATCGGGTGGCTTCACCAAGGACGGAATCTTCGCGTGAGCTAACAGTGTCGCCTTCCATACAACATCAAGCCCTTCACGAATGAGGTATTGTGTGACATTTCTCCCCTTGAAGTTTGTGATGTATTATTAGGACAACCATACTTATGGAAGCGGCATGCTGTGTATGAAACAAGGCCCCGTGCTATTATCGTTACTTTGGGAAATAAGTTGTACAGGATACCAAAGGTAGCACCGCCTACCACCATCTCTTTGGTTACTACAAAACAATGTAGTAAGCTTATTTCCAAAATCGGGAAATTTGTCTTCCTAATGATACGCCCTTAAGTAAAAAAGAAGACGGTGGCCACGACCTCCAGACAAGGCCCCTCCGCACGAAAACTACAGATGGACAAGATTGTGGGGGAGTACAAGGACATATTCACCTCCCCCACAGGGGTTCCTTTGCACTATCAGGTCAAGCACTCCATCGATCTGACCCCAAGTGCGCCGCTGCCCAATGGACCAATCTATCGGCACTCCATTCTGGAGAACAATGAAATCAAGAGGCACATTCAGGAGCTGTTGCAGAAAGGTCACATCCGTCTGAGTTCATCACCCCGTGAGAGCTTGATCGTGTTGGTATAGAGGAAGGATGGGACTTGGAGACTCTGTATTGACTATCGGGCGTTGAACAAGATCATTGTCCCTAATAGGTACCTGATCCCATGGATTGATGACCTCCTGGACCAACTGAAGGGGGAAAAATATTTCAACAAGATCGATTTGAAGTTAGGATATCACCAGGTACCAACCGAACCCTCTGAAGTGTGAAAGACTACATTCAAAGCCAAGGAGGGCCTTTTCGAATGGTTGGTTGTGCCTTTCGAATTGACGAATGCTCCAGCAACCTTCATGAGGGTAATGGATGACATCTTGCAGCCATTCACCAACTCATTTGTAGTGGTATATTTGGATGACATCCTGATCTTCAGCCAGAGTTGGGAAGAGCAGCTCCACCACATCCGACAGGTTCTCCAAACACTATGGCAACATAAGTTATGTGCCAATTTCGAGAAGTGCACTTTTGGCATGACCCAGGTTCAGTATCTGGGGTACATTATTGATGAACAGGGGGTGCATGCGGATCCAGCCAAGATCCAAGTCATTCAGGATTGGCCATCTCCAACCACTATGACAAAGCTCCGCAGCTTTCTAGGTCTTACAACTTCTACCACAGGTTTGTGTTGGGGTATTCTCATATCACTTGGCCCTTGTCTCAAGTCACGAGGAGCGAAAGCAAAATTCTTTTGGTATGAATCTCAACAGAAGGCATTCATAGAGTTAAAAGATCGCCTCTGCTCGACACTAGTGCTCACATTACCAAACTTGCAACAACCATTTAAGGTCGAGACAAATGCCTCTGACTATGCTTTTGGGGCAGTCCTTACTCAACACGGGCATCCAGTGGCATATCACAGTGAGACACTTTCAGACACAGTCTAGAAGTATCCCACTTATGACAAAGAGATGTATTCCACTGTTTAGGCCTACCGACAATGGAAGCATTACATTTTGGGGAAGGAAACAGTCATCCACACAGACCACCGACCCTTGTAGTTCATACAGACCCAAGGGAAATTGCAAAATGATCGCCATCAAAAGTGGTCCACATACCTACAACAGTTCCATTTGAATATCAAGTATAAGAAGGGCAGCACCAATAATGTTGCAGATTGCCTCAGTCGACCACCGATCATGGTGTTAACCACTATGCTCAACTCTTGTGGGCACAAGACTTCTTATTGGCCACTTCTCTACAAAAGTGACCCAGAATTTAGCCACACATACCAGACACTCTTGGAGGTCAACATGTTCCAGATTTTCACCTCCAGGATGCCCTGTTATGCCACCTGGGTCACCTTTGTGTTCCTTCAAGTGAGCGTGCCAAGATGATTTGGGAAGCACACTACAGTCAGGTTGCTGGGCATTTCGGGGTCGAAAAGACAATGGAAGTACTACAAAAGTATTTCTATTGGCCGAATCTTCGATAGGATGTTGGGAAGTACATCAAATCATGCATTGTTTGTGCCCTTGCCAAACCGACCATCAAGAAGCAAGGCCTTTATACCCCGCTGCATACCCCTAGTCGACCTTGAGAATCCATCTCCATGGATTACATGTGAGGCCTTCCTTCCAATAAGCATGGAAATGACTGTGTTTTTGTGGTCGTCGATAGGTTCTCGAAGATGGCCATTATAGCACCCTGCAAGAAGAATATCACAGCAGAAGCCACTACTAAACTCTTCTTTGAACGAGTGTGGGTACACTTTGGGATCCCACAGTTTATCATATCAGATCAGGACAACAAGTTCCTCAGTACATTTTGGTCCAGTCTCTGGTCGATGCTGGACACCAAACTCACTAAATCCACAGCCTCCATCCTCAAACTGATGGCCAGACAGAGGTTGTCAATAAGATGATTATACATACTCTGTGCATGTACAACTCAAAGCATCGATGCACATGGGATGAGAACCTCCCCTATGTTTAGCACAGCTGCAACTGGGCTCTCCATAGCTCGACTAGCCATAGCCCTTTTCAGGTGGGCTTGGGATTCCAGCCACTATGTTCCATTGATGTGGCCATGCCATTTGCAGCTACTCACACAGATTCAGCTCATGTCGAGTCCGAAACAGATAAGTAAACAGCTTCATTGAGCGCATCCAACATATTCGCCAGCAGGTCCATGGCATTCTAGAGAAATCAAATGCCAAGTACAAGCAGTGACATGATCAGCATCCGGTGCCACACAAGTTTTAGGTGGGCAACAAAGTCTAGTTGCATTTGCAAAAGGAACGCCTTACTGGAGCCTATCGGAAACTTAGACCACTCCGATATGGTCCTTACACCATTACTAAGGTTGTGGGAGACAATTCATTTAAGCTCAGCTTTCCCCCATTCCTTGTCTTGCACCCAGTGTTCAATGTGGACCGCCTTCGGCCATACTTTCCACCATTACTAGACACATCTGACATTGCAAAACAATTCACACCCACAAAGTTAAATCCAGATTTCATGGAACAAGCTCCAACTGATCGAATCATGGACACACAGATCAAGCACACTCACCAACAAAATATCCAACTATATCGAGTTGTCAAAGCAGGCCAACTCCTTCACCGGGGCAACTGGCTCACCAGGGACCAAGTTCAGTAGAAGTTTCCTCATCTCATGGAGGAACTCAATGTGATGGGGACAATTACTTCCTAAGGGGGGAGGAACGATCCAAGTGGATATTGGTGACCACCCGCTTTTCAATTTCCTTAATTATAGCACAATTTACTATTTTTAGTAGTTTTTCGGGTCCTGAACTTCCGGAGCCGTTTTAAGGCCCTAAACGACGTTTTTTGGGAAAACTGGGAACAACATGGGTCCATGGACTGATGTTGCTCTTCCCAAAGTTGTATTTCTCAGATATATATTTCTAACGAGATATTGTGCGCATCAAACGGAGACCGTATGCCAAAGTTACGACCCCAGGAAGTTGATGTACCAATCTACCCAAACGGGGCCTACATTTTGGCATTTCATCTTCTAGGGTTAGGTTTTTGGATGTTTAGGGTTTTCCATTGTTTCTCAACAATAAATAGGCCTTCGAGCCTCATTGTAACACAATTCAGAGGCATGTAGTTGCCACATCTCTTCTCAAAGATAAGCTACCATCACCCTAGCTGGTTTATTTCCATTTCTGTTTGTAAGCATATTTCAGTATTTTACATTAATGAAATGAAGTATTATTTCCGCTGCATCTTTGTGTTTATGGTTATCTCTGTAATTTGTTGCATTCCTATTTAAATCCGAGTCAGCAAGGGTTATACACATGGTGCAACCAATCTCAGGCATTCCTGAATCAACAGAATTCAGTGCAACCGAAGTACTGTGAGGTATGTAGGGGATATGGGCATCCCCCTCATCTATGCCTGATACTGCAAAAATACTCCAATGTTCCAAATAACACTTAATGTGAATTATGTGCTTCAACAACTCACCATACCAATCAATGTAGGGCACTGGATGCTCTAGCTAATTGATTAAACCGATCGACCTTTTGAATCAACGAGACTCCCTAAGGGCAAGGAGGAAGAGGAACAAGGGGAGGACGGATAGGAGGCAAAGGCCCAATTCACTCTTACAACTATGATTAGGAAGGTCATGTTGCACGATATGTCCCACTACCAAGAACACCATGGTGCTCTCGATGCAGGTTCAACCCGTATGCAATAGAGGACTGTCTAGAACTAATTGCTAGGTGGGAAGAGAAAAATCGCCAGAGGGGAGAAAATTTAATTAATGCAGAGCCAAGGTTGTTAGAGGCAACCTCCCTCTCAAATATCAATATAGTCACATGTGGAGGAAAAAATATTGGAGTTGACATGGGAGCCACGGAACAACCCTAGATTATAAGACTAGCCCCCCCAAAGTGCTCATATGACCCTAAATAATAGAAGCAATATTACAAGGAAGCCACAGAGTTTTCAAAAATCTGACTGGAGGTGGAGGGCCATAGAAGGAGCAACCATGACCTATTAAAGCTAAGAGTCTATTCCTACCACAGTCTAACGTTCAACCCATTGAATAATGGTTTAGATAATTTATGCAAATCGTGAACGATGACCAGATGTTGGGGTAGTTGCAGAAAAGTCTGAAAGCGACTATCCTAGATGGAGTGGTTGAGGGAGGAGTTATCTCTACCAACCTACCTGGAAGACACTCTAGGAGGGTGTATCGGAACAAGGAGAGAGTTTCAGATTGATGCTTAGATTACAGGGTTGTAGATTAAGGATCTAGGCTCATATGTAAACATTTTTCCAAGAAAGACATGGGAAGCCTTGGAAAAACCTCAGTTGACGTTCTCACCAATCCAGCTACATATGGTGAATCAATATTGTATCCTCTTGATTGGATGACTGTAAGACATGGAAGTTGATATAGCTGGGGTGAATATCCATGTAGAATTTTAAGTGATAGACATATGGGGGACAAGCAACCCTACCTAGCGTTGCTCGAGATAAACTGGTCCTTCGAGAACTGTGCCATAATCTATTTGAAGAAGGAACTCATGACTTTTGAAGTAGAAGGGATTAGGGTGATTTAACCTATAGACCCCTATCAAGGACTAAGATTTACGAAACTGACAAATGACAGGGAAGAACCAAGATTGTTGGATCAATTGTATAGACTAACAATAGGAAGAAGGGAGGACTACATCAACCTAATGGTTTAAGGGCCTATCAGCTGGAGAAGAATTCAGAGTTCATAGGTTGTCTTAGAAGTCGCTTGGGATTATGGGAAGCGGGGTGGATACGAAATCAACACTAGATGTTGTGCCATAATCCGTCGAATCAACTAGAATGACACTAAGGTACGATACTTCCTTATTTTTAATGGTATAGATTTAGTCAATTCATTTATTAACATAATTGATTCAAATATTCTTGAAGAACACAAAGTAACCCTACTAAATGTCACATTACAAGCAACACGAACAAGGTGGTGTGGAGTTCACTGTAACTACCTCCGAGAATGGGAGAAGATTAAAATAACAATGGAAGTCATATTTAGACAAGCAGGGAAGTACCCTCAAGATTTCCTAAAGTATAGGGGGGACTCTGACCCTCGACAACATTTGCAAAATTGTAAGGACATATGGAACCAAGACAAAGTTTCAAAGGAGTTATGGGTGCATGGTTTTATACACACCCTAGGAACCTTTCCAAAAGCTTGGTATGTACAAGAAGAAATAAGGAGACAAATTGGAAATTGGGATAGTATGGTTGATCAGTTTGTTAACAACTTTTCTTTCTCAGACAGTGGCAAAAGGTTGATTGAGGTGTTGCAGGTTGTCAAGCAGATTCTGTTTACAACGGGTAAGCTAATGGAGGGGCACATAGATCAGAAAACTCTAGAGCATATTTATGAGTCTAGATATCATGAAGTTGTAGCCTGTGGGAAGGTGGGCAGAGAAATGGATGAGGATGATCTGGAGGAATTACAACATCTATCATTCAATGAAACTGAAGGGGAAAGGGAAATTAAGGATGGGCCTGTGATCAATGCTCCACACTTACTCCCATTGAAGCTATGGAAACATAACATTGGGACTGGCAACAAACTGAAGTTAGCCTTAATTGGAGATTATTGGGATGAGCATACTACAAAGAAGATCTTCGAACTCTTGAGAGAATATGAAGACTTGTTCCCCTTGTCTGTTGTGAAACTGAAGGGGATTAAGGGAGAACTAGGGGAGATGAAAATCATGCTGAAACCATATGCAAATCCAGTAAATCATTGACCATACAGACTGAACCCAAGGGTTAAGGAGAAAGTGAAAAAAGAGATAGATAAGATGTTAGCAGCAGGTCTTATATTCTCGATGGATGAGAAAGAGTGGGTAAGTCTGATTCTAATACAAAATAAGGAGGGCATTATAGAGATAAAGGTCTATGTGGACTACCGCAATCTGAACAACGCATGTGCTCATGATCTTTTTCCTGCTCTGTTCAGTGATGAAGTTTTAGATAATGTGGCAAGGAATGAAGCCTATTATTTTACAGATGGATTTTCTAGTTATCACCAAGTTAGGATCGCAGAGGAGGACAAGAAAAAAACTATTTTTACCATAGAGGGGATCCTATTCATATCATGTTATGCCATTCGGACTCAAGAATGCACCCACGGTGTTCTCAAGTATTGTGATTTCCACCTTTAGAGACTACATCCACGGGTTCCTAGAAATTTACATGGACGACTAGATAGTCTATAGTTTGTTGAAGAAACAATCCAGTCTGCTTAGAATCATCTTTGACCGGTGTAGATAGTTGCATATATCATTAAATTTGAAGAAGTGCATACTTGTAGTCCCCTTTGGCATGCTCTTGGACCACATAGTGTGTAAGGAAGGAGGGTATGTATACCCCACTAAGGTTGTAGCAATAGTGAATATGGACCCACCCACAAGTGTAAAACAACTTAGTTCCACCTTGGGCCATACAAGGTACTACAGGAGGTTTATCTGCAACTATGCCTCGATTACTGCACATATGGAGAGTCTATTAAGGAAGGATGAATGATTCATGTGATCGGAAGAATGTGATGTTGCACTCAATATACTGAAAGAAAAACTAGAAAATGTGTCGATCCTGATTTACCCAGACTATAAAAAGCAGTTCCATGTCCACATTGATGCCTCGGGATTTTTTTGGGTGTTTTTCTAGCTCAGCCGAGGGAAGGGAACCTCGATCACACAATTTAGTTTTCCAGCAGAAAGTTGTCTACAATAGGAAATAACTATACCACAACTGAGAGAGAGGTACTTGCGACGGTATATTCACTTCAAAAGTTCTGACATTACTTGCTGGGAGGCCCGTTCATGTTTTTCATTGACCATTCCTCTTGGAAGTATTTAGCGAACAAGCTTGTACTTGAAGGAAGAATTTGCAGATGGCTTTTGTTATTTCAAGAATTCAAAATTGAATTAATTGTCAAGACTGGCCGATTAAATGTGGGACCTGATCACCTCTCACGGCTGGAATAAGTAGAAAGTGGAGGAACCCTTGATGATCAACTACCAGACGTCGATCTATTCTGGATTGAAGCAATGCTAGATTACTTGGAGGATATTGCAGCCTTTTTAGCTATAGGTAAATTTCTGGAAGAATACACAACAACACAATGGGGACATATGGTCATTCGAGCTGCAGATTATCAATTGACTATGGGACAACTGTATAAATTAGGCCTTGAGCAGGTGTTGCACAGATGTGTCCTCAATCACGAGAGACACAATGTATTATGGGAGTGTCATTCACGAGTAGCGGGTGGACATGTTGGAGGAAAGGCTACAAGGAAGGTATTGCAGGCAAGACTATGGTGGTCGATGGTTTTTAAATATGTGAAGGAATATGCCAGAGGCTATGATGTTTTCCAAATGGTTGGGAGACTATCACACCGCGATGAACTGCCATTATAACTAGTACATGCACTGCAATTTTTTTAGAAATGCACGGTCGATTTTATAGGAATTATCAATCCACCGACACATCACTCCCATGCCAGATATATCCTCACCGCAACATCTTACCTTACCAAAGGGGTAGAGGTAGCACCGGTTAAGGAATTTACTATGGATACCACTGCCATATTCATATTTGAGAACATCATATTCATATTTGGGTGCCCTAGGAGTCTCACTATTGATCAGGGGACCCACTTCATAAATGAAACAGTTGCCTCCTTACTTCATAACATCATGATACAACACCATAGGAGCAGCCTGTATCACCCTCAAGCAAATGGTACATTGGAAGCCTTCAATAAGATATTGGAAAATTGTTTGAATAAGATATGCTTAGACAACTAGGATGATTGGGATGAGAGAGTGCCAGCGACTCTATGGGCATACGGCACAACTGTTAAGTGTTTACACAAGCATACAACTTTCCATACAATATATGGACAAGAGGATGTGGTACCAGCTGAATTTTCTATTCCAGGGCTTTTCGTAGCTCAAGCCACTCATATGAAAAAGGAGGAATCAATTCAAAAAAGGCTAGACAAACTTTCAAAGCTGGATGAGGCTAGGTTCATGGCAGATTTCCATCAAACGGTTGAAAATAAAAGGCAAAGGGCATGGCATGACAAGAACATTAAGAAAAAATAATTCATGGTAGGAGAACATATTCTGATACATTATAGCAAATTCTTGAAGTTTCCAGGGAAACTACAGATGCATTGGTTGGGACCTTTTGTTGTTGTAGAATTAAAAGAGTGAGGAACCGTTAAGCTAGTGCAACTAGATGGTGTATTGCTACCAAGGTGGGTGAACAACACACAGTTGAAACCCTTCCAAAGATCAAACAATGTTACTCAAAATTGATTGGATCTCTGAAAGGAGACCATAGGTAGGAGTAGGTAGGAGTCAGCTAGTTTCGTTACTCTCTAGTTGTGTTAGTTTCTTTATTCAATCAATTATTTACATTTCAATTAGTTTAAAATAAATATTCTGCCACGTCTCTTCCAGTTGCATATGTTCTATCACCCCACCACAACTGCTTGTGATCAGGGGGCATCACACGTGTTAGGTGTCACTTACATAATAATTAGAAAATAATTTATAGTGTCAACCCATATTTCTATTAAATCTTTCCCATTATAACCATAATCAATTCCTAAGAGTCTTCCATCACAATAACATAATTACCCATCAACTCCACCTTTCCTTTTTCAATTTTGTGTCATCCGAGTTAGGTCCAGCTCAACCGATGGAAAAATTATCACAATCAAGTATGCATAGGGAAAGTTGTTGTAGTAATTAATTAGGAGGTTTCATCAGAAAAAACGTGTCGAGCTATGCTACTTAATCTGCATGGAAATGTCGAATTATTATGAGTCTGAAGCCAAGGTGGTAGTGTCACTTAGTTTGCAGTTTGTTGCTAAGCTATGTTGTTCCAAGATCAGATCCAAACCCCCTGTATTTTATGTCTACCAGCGTCGCTCCAAGATGATGAAGACTATTATATAATTCCAGATCTTGAAGACCCCAAAATTTTATGATGACTTATGAATCATTCCATACAGAGGTCAGCTCGTGACCATGCATTGTGGGGGAGATTCAAGAAGGAAAGTATATCTATTTCTTCGAAGGGATGTTACCCCAACCACTACCAGGAGAAACAATTGCAGACTCGACGAAGTGGTTTTCCAAGGAGGAGTTGTAACAGGTCATCAAGAAGCTTCAAAAACAAATTAACTCTCTAAAGGAAACCATCGCCAACATCAGAGTCTCAATTGGTTTGTTTCCCACCTCTGTTGAATTTCAAGTTTCAAGACAACAAGATCCACTTATCGCTACTCCTTTAGTTGCTACACTTGCAGTGGTAGGACCCCATTCCTAGTCCAAACCTACCATCCTAAAACCCCATGGTTCAAAAGCTACAAAAACTCCCATTAGGGCCAAAAAGTAGCAATCAACCCCTGCTAGTTACATTGTAGATCTCACACTTGAAGAACCCCAATCCCATACTACATTGCCCATTGTTGAAGAAATTCCACCCTCCACCTTACTTGCGTCACCTAGTTCATGCAACCCATCACCAAACACAACTTCCACATCTGCCACCATTTCAGACACTATAACATCTGGAACACTGTTGCAAATGAGGATGGACATGGAGATTGACTCGGTTATCCAATCCATCACGACAGTATCCAGATGAAAAGTGACCCCCACTTCCATGTTGTCTTTATTATTAGAGTTGGGTCCACTAATGGGCACTAGACTAATCATTACCCATCCACTCACCACCACTATCCATCCAATATCATTACCACTTCATTCCTTTCCTTCAATTCCACCCCTTCCCATTTCCATCCACACTGCTCCACCATCGGTTGAATCTTCACAATAGGCTACATCACCCCACGGACATTCAGAGAAGTCCGTCACCAATGGGAATCCCCTGCAAAGTCAATTTCTAGAATCCTTTATCATGAACCAGGATGATCTCTAGGGCTGTTCCTCAACCCAATTATTTAATTTTATTCAACTAGTCTCACACCAAGTAGAGGTGTTGCACAGTGATTTAAATTTTGAGCATGAACATCAAAAACAACAAATTCTCGCACTCACAGCAAAACGTGATCAGTTAGGCCAAGAAAAGCAGCAAATTCAAGGGCAGTTAGAAAAAATCATCAAAAAATTCCAGGTACTATGGTCTTCAATTTCTCGTGTCATCCCTAATGCCCCAAATGACTTTTTAGCTTGCACATTGGTTGAATGTTGTGACCATATATAGGCAACATGTCATGATTTAATTTTTGCCAACCGTGAGATCAAGGTAACCCTCACTGCTACAAGAAGTGCATTGTTAGACCCTGCCATGACATATGACACTGAAATAGAACAAAAAATGTCCAACGCAACCGCTCTAAAAGTCTCCATTCCCAATGCTGTAGAAGATGCCCACACTCTCCTCCAACAAGTTCATCACTGGTCAAGTTTCCTTGAAAAGAAGAACCAACTGGTATACCCCCTCCATAACAAGGTCAATTAGCTACTCAATGATACTAGGAACATCAAAGACAAGGACTAGCAAAAGATGGTTTGGGAAGCGATAGACACTCTAGAGGTCCACATTCAGCAAATAGAAGATGAGTTGGCCAAGACAAAGCAGATACTTCAGGACCTCTGACCAATGGTTCAAACACACCTAGAGACACTGCAAAAAATCAATGACGACATTGATGCACAATGGACTTCTCTATTGATGGCACGACCGTACCAACCAACATCTGACACTACATCTCAGTTCCTCGACCAGGTATCTAGAGTCATAGGGATATGGCAGGAAACGCTCAATAAGTACAAAAAATTTGGTCAGGCAACCATCGCTTATGTCCCTGAATTGGGGTCTTCGTTTAAAGAAACTAGCCACAAGGAAGAACCAGCCAAACCATCAGCAGAAGCGTCAACAACACTAATGGTGCCACAGGAATATTGACTTGGGGACGAGTAAATAGATTGTGGTTGGGGCCTATTAAGGACTTCGTTTTTGGAGGAAATAAGAAGTTTTGGAAATGAGTCAAAAGGATGATGACAAGTGGTAGAAATGGTCATTGAAGAGTTGCAATAGTAACAGTCAGGGAAAAGGAAGGAACTTGCAGAAGACTGGCAATTGTGGAGGGACAGCAAGAAGGAGAAGACACAGCGAAGCAGGAAAAGATAAAGGAAAACGAAGGAATGGAAACAATCGAGCAAGGGAGAAGGCAGAGAGCCTGAGAAGGAACTAGTAGTCCAAGTTGGCGCACAGAGAGAAGGAAGAACAAGTCAAAAGGAAGAAAGGAGAACAGTGAAAGGTTGTTGTTGTGGAGCTAGGGGAGCCACTCTGTATTTATTGTTTCATATGATTATGTATTGTTCTATATAGATTTTTTGTATGTTGGAAGAGGCGTTGATCCTGATGTAATGTATTTTCTACTTAGACTAATGATGAAGACTGCTATTGGGACCATCGTGTGTTAGTTTCATGTTAATTTAGTTCTTTAAAAAATTTATGTATGCGTTATTTCAATAATATCTCTTTTACAAGCACGTATGACCTGTTGCGATCAGACTTCCTTATAGAATGATTATGTGTTCTTTACCTCATGGTTCTCTGATGTGATTCCTCCCAACACTATATTCCAACTCCCATCTAACTAAGGTCGCGACATGCCTCGAGTGAGACTCCTTAACCATTCTAGTAAAGTGAAAATGTCGACGTTGTGCTAGACTATAGCAGAGCTTTGTTGGCCCATGTGCCTGAACCCGGGGTCTTAACCTTGTTGTTATTTCTGTGCCAAAAGGTGTTCTATGTTCTCTTCTGCTGGATGGGCTAAAACTACACCTAAAGATATGGAAGATTCATCTACAGAAACGTGAAACTCCTACTTCCAATCCAGAAAAACCAAAATTAGTGTAGTAACCAATTTATCATTTAAGGTGTCTGAATCTTGTTGACACTCTTCATCCCATTGGAACCTAAAATCCTTTTTCAGGAGCTTTTCTAAGGGGACTATAATCTATGCATATCCCCTTATGAATTTTTTTTAATACCTTGGATGACCTAAAGTTGTGCGCAGGTAGGAGGAGGTAAATCCACTATTGCAATATTTTTTGCAGGATCAACGAATAGGCCTTGCTTGCACACTACATGACCTGACCATGAATACTAAATGGAAATCCAAAGATACATTTCTTCAAATTTGGAGAAATCTATAGTTGTTTACATCTATCAAGCATTAAGTGTAGAACTTCAATATGTGTCTTCACAAGGCTAAACATTATCCAGTCATCCAAATATACTTCTATGAACTTGTGGATGAAATCTTTAAATGTAATGACCACAACTCTAGAGAATACTACAGGTGCGTTCTTCGTACCAAAAGGCATGAAAATATACTGGAAATATCTCCATTCCATCACAAAGGTAGTCTTATGTCTATCTTCTGACTCAAACTTAATTTGATGATAACTTGAGAATCCATCAGTAAATTACTACACCTCCCATCCTCCTACATTCTCCAACACCTCGTCTATAAATGGGGTGGGGAATGGGTCACACACACAAGAATCACTAAGTTTTCTTAGATCCACATAGATTCTCATTTCTCTTGTCTTCTTGTCCTGCACTACCACTGGGCTTATCCATTCTGACTCTTTTACTAGTTCAATGATTCCAACTTCCAACATCTTTTCTAGTTCTCTTTTCACTTTTTACTTATATATTAGGTTCAAACTATATGGTCTTTTTTTATCAGCTTTAGTCTTGGCTTCAAGGGGATTTTCATCTCTCCTAGCTCCCAAACAATCCTCTTCATCTCTAAAAATGTGGTTGGTAAAATGTCTTAGTTTTCACATAGTAAATCAACAATCTTTCCTACTATCTCCTCATACCAGAAGTCCCAATAACTATGAGCTTAGGTTTGCGTTCAATTTAATATTTACTTTTTGTCTTTTAAGAGGAATTGCATAGATTGCATACTACAACTTTGGACTTCTTATTATGTGCTCTCCTTATGTTTTTGGTACTTGTAAGTTTCTTGGGTCATCCTCTTCTTCACATCCTTCTATGGCATTCTAACATTCCATGAATTGTTTAACAATCTAAGAAAGTTTGTGCATGAATCACAAGGGTATTGGCATTTGCACAGTCTAGCCCTCTGATGCAAAGATCTTATTTTTGACATTTTGTAGAGCTATATAAATTGAAGAATAATCTAATTCACTGTTTAATTTTACCTTAAAATTCTTAGTAATTTTTCCCCATATTGTTATTCCTTTACACACTTCTAATTTAGTATATCGATTCCTTGTGATAATATCCAATGTATGTACAAACAGATGTACCAATTCCTCCTCTGGTATCTTATTCTTATTCCATTCTACAATTCGTCCTATAAGACGAGTAGTGGGGAACTTAACCCAGTGCTACTTGGTTCAGTGTCTCCTACGTTCAAGCACAACCTAGTTTGCAGCAAATGTTTGCACGTCTGCCAATTTTCCATCTTGTCCTTGTGTGTGGCCCACCAATTTGCAGGAGTTGCTTCCAAAGCTACATTTAAGGCTTGTAGTCTTAACAGTCTAGGTACCTATAGCTCAAACTCTTTTACAAAATAATAAACATATGAAATGTTATCAAACATCAGGAGATTGCATACCTTCATTCCAATCCATCATATTGGATGGGTAAGATGTGCACGTAATATGTGCACAACTTCTAGTAGAGACTTCATGCAATCTCTACTGCCAATTCTAAATCACTTCCTATACATCTAAGGAGCAATAGTTATTTCTATGCTAGCTCAACATGTCATTGATAGTTAGAACTAAATAATCATCCCTTCACATAGTCACACTGTAAATATTATCAAGGTCTTTTGTGTTGAGCTCTTATCTTATAGGTTCCACATAATGGTGTCCTTCCTCTAGATCCAATAACACAGTAACCCTCAAGTCGCCTTATTCAAAAATCATTTTCCTCTTCTTCAGGTTGATTATGACCTGGTTATCAAAATCCCAATCGATTCATAATAAATCAAGATATGGTTTTGTATCATCTACAATTTTTATCACCTTAAAATCGATGCTGCTTATGACTCCATCATTGTTGACTTCTATACCTATCAACCTACAAATGGGAAAAATTATGTATTGATTTTCTAGTATCAGTTAGATGGGTGACTAAGTCAACTTCGATATCCCTACTATTTCCCATGTCTTTTTAGGAAGGATATTCACATCTGATCTTAGATTGAGAATGATATTATTCATGTCATAGTCCCATATTAGCACGCTAACTCTGAATTCTTGGTTTGTCCTTATTTTGCACACAACTTACTTAATTGTGTGTTTGGGGGTATGTATGGTAGTTACTTTTCATTCTTGTGTATAATGATCAATCATTCTACATGGTTTTTCTAAGGTCAATTCATCCTTCATTAACTCTAAACAACTTTTCAGGAAATTCTTGATAGGACTTACCTCCTCAGCGGCTTCTCTAGGTGCAGTTTTGTCATATACTAGTGGCATATCATATAAAATCATTCCTTGATGCATGGTTCATCTTGATGGGGCCCATACTGTCTCAATCAAATCCCTTCTAGCTTCCTTTCATATATCCTTTTATTTTATGAAATCAAACTTTCAGGTTGGTTCTATATCTTTTCTTACCCACTGATGAGGTTGACTTCCTTGTCTAACTATGTATGCTCCTATCTTTGTTCTTGCTCACGTAACTGCTCCTAGTTATCAGCTATGCATTTTGACCCCTCTTTTCCTACCATTTTGTAATTAGCTAATGACGATCCTCAGTAGCATGATCCAACTTCCTGCAATATGTACAGGTTATGCAAGGATTAGGGAATCTCGCGCAATATGTCCTAGATATGCGCAATTATGGAAATCAATAGACTACTGCCTCTTCCAAATCCTCCACATCCTCTGCCTTAGAGACATGGTCCTTTTCCTTGCATACCTTAGCCTCTATCTAGTTGGTTGTAGTCTCTTTGTTGGTTGTAATTCAACACTCCCCATTTGTTCCCCCCGATCTATTGTACCCTATATGAATCAAAAATAAGCTCCCTCATGAGTTCCAATGAAAAACATGTATGGATATCATGTCTTACTGACTTCCAAAAATCACAAAACAAAGTTATGATTGAGCTCTGGTATTTCTACATCATGGAACGAGTTATTGGTAAGTTCCCCCATACTCTTGAATCCTACACCACAGGCCCCTACCTTTCTCTAAAGGGTTTGCATCCCCTATATCCATATACTTTGTCACATTCTACTGCTCATTTCTGTGGTGGTATTCTTTTCTACATATAGTTCACCATACCTCTCCATAGTTTCCCTTGCCTTTATCTAAATCGTATAATTATAATGTTAATACTACTAACTGCTACTTAACTTGAGCCATTCCTATGTCATTTTCACTTCATGTGGGGGATGCCTCTAATTTTATGGCAACCTCTAATGCTTTGGAATGCAACACAATATGTATTTGGGTTAATGGAATGTGCATGTGAGGCAATAATTGCGTCAATGAACCATACCTTGTGTTGCAAATCTAGGATATGAAATTTTAATCGATCCATTAACACCTTAAATATTTGGTCAAAGTCCCATATCGACTCATTAACACCCTTCTTGATTTCTTTGATCTCTATAATACACTAAGACTCTGATTTTGGCTTCTAAAATTTATTCGACAATGTCTGTCTATTATCTACCAAGGACCTACTTTGCCCTACCGGTGCAGTAGCTTTATACTTAATATATCATGTAAGCGTGCAGTCTCTAAAAGTGGTTTCCAATTACAAATTTGTTGGTTCATCCTAGACCTGTATAATGATCCATACAACCTCACAAACAAACAAATGTTGTTCGATATCCTCTGTCCTAGTTCCATGAAAACAAGCATTCTCAAGGTGGGATCAACACCTGCCATTATGTATTGTGTGGTACTACATTTGATACTCTTCCTTACTAACTTTTTGATACCTTAGGTTGCTCCCCTTTTGTTTTACTACTTTTACTTTCTTTACTACTATCCTTACTTCATTCACTTATTAAGAATGTATCTGTTATAACCCTATTTTCCACTCCATTATAGTGAGAGAAACCCAAGTTCAACTTACCTTAGTTGTTTGGCTAAAATGCATCCCTTTTCACCTTTTATTTTACTTATGTGAGATTTATCCCATGTTAAAAGGGTGAAATTACATAATTGAGCAATTTCTCATAATTATTTTGCCAAAATCTTATAATTATGAGATAATATTGATTTCATAATTGAGATAATTGAGAAAAATCTCATAATTGTTCAAAAGGTTTCTATAGTTTTTCATTCCCAAGGAGATCAACTTGACCCACTTTTGTATGAGTTGGCTAGGGATCCATTATTGTAGAAGTTTCCTAACTTCTCAAGCCCCTAGGTGTCTAGATACATTCTCCTGGAGGATAGAATGAGCCTATATAATCTCACCAAGATGAAAGGGGGCAAGGAGAGAGGATTCAAACTATAGCGCGAGAGCTCTGTTGTCTTCGGGGAGGATACCATACTGCAAGTTGGAGGAGAGGATATTATTTGTTGAAGGTATACGTTTGATGTACTTTCATTTATGTGGTTAACAAAATTTATGTTCCCTTCCTTACATGAATTTGTGTTCAGTGTGTTATATGATTGTATCTATTGTTTTTTATCTGACAGTCTTCCAAGGAAGACCAATTTTTGTCCTTGTTTAGTTGTGTTTGTGTGCAGGGATAGAGATCTAGTGCATACGTGTTGGATCACTCGAGTGGAGCGCAATATCTGCATCGAACTCAAAACCCTTCCCCGACATGTGAGGATTCCAGGTGTGATCTCTTATCTTTATTGCATATATCTGATTGTTTGCTACATGCATGGCCATTTGGATTGAGGGTCATTATTAGATTATATTAGCCATTATATTTTTTTCCCGGTGATCTCAATAGGGCATGAGATTGTGGAGGAATAGATCCTTGCATAATTAAATGCGACAGAATTGGTGCTCTCAATGAGAACATTTTTAGTTTTCCCTCTTTGTTTGAGATCTCCTCTTCTTCTTTATGTCTTTTGGTTTTCTCTTGTTCACCATTTATTTCTCTGTAGTTTTTTGGATTCATTTTTATCTCCATTGATTTTACTTTCTTGAGATCTGAGTTGATCTTAGATCTGGAGTTTTATTTTTGGTTTTTTTATGAGAGAAGAACAGATCTAGGAATTAAAATCGACTTCTGGATTTTTTTGTACATAATTTGATTGAATTAATCACAGATCTAGATTCCTCTCAGAATTTCGTCCAAAAAAAAAATCACTAAAAATGGACATCGCACGAGGATTTTATGGGTGATTGAAGTTTGTTAGTCATTTTTTTTTCCTCGGTCACCCTCACAAAGAGTCAACCGTGCGACCAGGATCCATATTTTCTCCCTTGTTGATATTCTGAGAGCAACCATGGTTGCTCTGATCCAGTATTGTGTGAGCGACCAGGATTTTAAGCCCTAGTAAAGGCCCTGATATGTTCTGAGTTTCTTCACCCATGTTCCTACTTAGTCTGGGGCCCTGTTCATCTATTGGGTTTGGTCCAGATCTGTTGTTGTTCGTTGATTTTCTTTAGATCAATCACTTGTTATCAAGGCGAGTTTTTCGTCTTTGATTAGGCTTAGGCTCTCTTTTTGTTTACTGATCTGATTATAGGATTGTACGATTTATGGTTTTCTGTTACTGATTCTTGGTTGCATGTATCTAGCTTGATCTTTTGTGTCCAAAATTTTATGTTTCCTTTAGTCCTTCAAATTTCTTTTGAAGCCTCTTTCGAATTCTTTGGGTTTAGGCTTGATTTTCACCTCTAGGTCTCACTTTCATATATGATTGGCTGGTATCAACGACTATTTAGGCCTGATCCACACCTTATTGACACACTTTTGTCACTTCCATTCATTATTGTTGTCTCTTGTTCAACAATTTTTCTCTTCTTTGGATTATTTTGGTCACGTTTGTTGGTGTTGTGATCGATTGTGTATTTGTCATCTAAAAAAAGTTATCTTGATTGTGTTTTAGTTGTTTTTGTAGCGCCCTCATTTGATCTTGTTTAGGCCATTTTGCCTCTAGGTTTGTGTTGTGACGCTTGTAGACCATTGGCTTTGGTTAATCCATTATAATACAGCCCTAGCTTGATGACAATGCCCTCCATTTTTCACTTTTAGCTTTTGATTTGATTGCTTTCAATGTGTTTCTTTGATTGGGCTTCGTTTTTCCTAGTTGTGACGCATTTGGAGTGCTTTGTGTTCTTGCTTGGGAGTCTTTTACTTTGGTTTCTTTTCGGATTGTTTTAGGTTGCCTTCTTGGTTTGTTTTGGGTCATTAATTCACAAAATTTGGGATAATTTGCATTTAAGAAGATTTAGTGAAGAGATGCATCATAATAGGCTTTGGTCTGTTAAAAGGCTCTTACCCTCCTGTAGTTAGCATTCATCGAATTGACAAAAAAGAAAAAAATGCATATAGCTACATTAGGGTGACTAACTAAGATTCATTCATACCATCTTAGTTTCATGCCGCATAATGTAGGTTTTAACCCCATACAGGAATTACCTGCATACAAATTCTAAAACAGAAAATAAACAATGGCAAGAGCATAAAACATAAAACAGATATACACAGAGATTTCCCCTGGATCCCAAAACCGGTACTACCAGATTGATTTTTCATTATGTTCCTTTCAATGTTACAATACATATATATACATGCCGAAGCATCCATAAACCCCAATCCATTAACCCTGGATTAGAACATAATTGTAGTTCCCTTGACCACATCTATAAATTACCATGGACAAAAAACCATCATGCCCAACACCATGTGTGAAATCCATGCACAAAAGCATAGGTAGGTCCGCCCACCTAATATAGGGTCCAAAAAAAAAAATCCCAGGGCGCTGCCCCTGACTCCATGCAAGGGGGCTACCATCCCCCCGTGTCCCCCCAGCATCGCCTCGTGCATGGGGTAGTCGTGGAAAGAATATAATAGAACCCAACATCCCGCTTATGTAAACTCTAGCCACTAAAATCAACACAATAATAAAATTAAATAGATTTGTCTTTTATTTTTACTGGTAGTACAACAACACTAGCTTAGGCTAGGGTCTTGGAGATAGGAGTGTATGTTAACTGCTCCAAGACTACAAAAATAAACTTAGAATCTTGCGGTAGGGAGTTAAATCCATTTGTATTAATGTGGTCTAGGAAGCCCTTCTCACAAGAGGGTTAAGCATGAGGTCACACTTGGGCTAGGAAAATTGACACAACCCCTTTCGCTTAGTTACGGGTGGCGCGATATAGCGGAATCTCCACACATACAAATAGTGTCATTATCACTTGGGGACCACTTGGGAGGAAACTCTCAAGGGGGTTTCGGTCTTAGCTCCTTTTTGGGGTTAAGTTTCCTGCCCTTGCATGTGGATTTGTCCTACGACTGTCCCCTTAGGTCGTGTTATTATATGTGGTGGTGGCATATCTTCTTAGGGCTCATACACATGTGCATGGTCAGGTTCATCTTCTTTGTACCTGGAATAGATATTATTCATACTCTCCTAGTCCTCTCGGAGGGTGCCCCACAACTAATAAGGGCATTGCACTGAGTTCACATATAAAAGGGCTAGGAAGTAGGTCGCTAGTATAACTGTTCCACCGTCAGCTTCTTTGTATTTTGGTTTGCGTGTGTCGTCTTCTAGGACGTTTCTAGTGTGTGTTGTTTGGTCTGAGTCAATATTTTTGGCCCTAGGGTGTTTGAACTAACATAATTGTATTTAAATTATAAGTTATCGCCCTAGCTAAATTATATTTAAATTATAAGTTATCACCCTAGCTGAATTGTATTTAAATTATAAGTTATCACCCTAAGTTATCAAGGTTTACCTCCTGAATGAGGTGGACTTGTTACCCCTGCACGGAGAGTGCATGTCGATGCTCGAGACTTAGACCATCACATTGTCATGGAATCTATACCTAGTCCTTTGGATATTGACTTGATTTCTATCGAGACTTTGGTAGACGACTCTGACGCCCCTGCCAATCCGTCGTTTATGAAACATCCCTGGTAAAAAGTTCATGTAATAAAAGTTAATAAAGGCAAAATAAGACCACGGTTAAGGAACACTTCTTCCAAGATAAATGTTGTGAAAATATATCCTAGTGGGCATCACTGGATGTGTCTTTTGGCTAAGGAAAAATGGCAAAGACATTTTTGGCACATATATTTATAAAAATAAAGGAAATTAGGAGAAAATGAAGGTAAAAGGTCACAGGTTGCATGTGAGGAGGAAATTGAAGGAAAATAATGGAAAATGAAGAAATTAGAGGCCTCATGCATAAAAAGGCTTCTAAGGATTAGTTCATGGCTTTTGTCAAGTTCAAGTTTGGATCTCTTTCATTATTTTCTCTCTCTCTCTCTCTCTCTTGGTCACTTAGAGTTTTCTTGGAGCACTCTAGCTTTGGATTAAGGAAAGGAAAGCAAGCAAAGGAAAGGAAAAGCAAGCAAGAATCAAGGAAAGGAAAGCAAGACTTAAGCAGCTTCAGCAAGAACACTTTCAGGTAACCTATTGCATGTGTGATTTCGTAGTTGGTTGGACATGCATGGCTTTACATGTTGGTGTATGGTTCTCTTATCGATAGAATGGCTTTGTCAGGTTATCACATTGGATTTCAACCTAGTATAGCCTTTTTCTCGATGCCATGGTATGTTGGGATGTTTATTTTGGTCTTGTAACTTTGGAATTGTTAGATGGACTTCGGAATCCGGGGCGGAGGTGGTCTCAAATTTCATACCCAAAGGCCTAGCAATCCCTTAACCGATTTTGGCAGGATATACGGTAAGCCTGAGGGAGCAGTCTTGGTTTAGGGCCTAGTGATCCGGGTTTGGATTGCGATGAAGCCTGAGAGACAAGGAGACAAAAAATTCCTCAAGGATAGTGATGGATTCCAGATGGCATTCCAAGTTCTGTTTAGTTGTGATCAGAGCACCGGTTTTGGTGTGATCATGGTTGGATGAGGGTGGAGGTGGTTTTAACCTATGATTCCTTTGATTGTTATTGGATTGGTTGTTCTATGATATCCCACATTTATGCTTGGAATATAACATGGGGGTGACTAGGTGAAAGAGAGATTTGGTTCAGCCATGTCTATGGTCAGGTGGTAGTTGGAAGTCCAGAACCTGGTCAAATTTGCCTATGATTAATAAAAGCTATGTTCTCTTACTTTTGCATTGATTTATATGTGGATTGAATGGTTGTCATATCTCTTATATTTATATGGTTTTATGCTGGTTATAAGCATGGTTGAATGACTCGTTCATGTCATGGTTATTTCATATATTTACTTTCAATTGTTAAATGGATGGATGCAAGACATAATTGATGATGTAATAGTTCAATGGAGAAGGAGGTGATCGTTTTGGTTATGTTTCATAAGTTGTTTCAGTCATTTATGCTCTGTATTGTATCCTAGACTTGTAGATTGCATTGATGCCAAGTGTTTGACAGAATGTCAGTCCCAGTTGGGGATGCTCAGGCCTAGTCCTGAGGGTGACTTTTTTATTGATCAGCATGGTTATCATGTTTTTAATGATTTCTGAAAGTTGCAACAAGTTATGGGCAGAGGCATGGATTCGGGACTAGAAAAGTGGCTCAAATCCCAGGGTCCCTGGTAGAAAACTGGCAATTCTAGACCACAGTCTCTGGCGGGCAGCCCTGTGAGAGAGACTTTAGGTTGTTGGTCGCTCCCTTGCCCATAGCATGAGAGCGAGTGACTGAGGCCTAAGAGCTACAGAATAGCAGTGGGACCCAGGGACAGGTGTCTGAGTGGCTGACTTGTCTCCTGAGGGGTTTGTTGATGATGTTGGATGATTGTATGTGATGTTCATCGATTCCACTTCCTTAAGGTGACATAGGAAATCAAATCTAATTGTAGGAGCATTCCTCCTCATGTTTACCCAGGTTGGCACAGTTACTTTGGGTAGACCTGGGAGGGGGTGTTATAGATTGGTATCAAAGCATGGTTGTGCTCTCTTTGAGTCATATATGGTGCTACAGCTATGGGTGAATGTGTTGGTCATGCATGCATGTCAGTTGTGTGTTTGGCTCTTACATTTATGTTCCATGTGCTTGTTGCACTGCATCATATTGATCATGGTAGAAGTAAAGGCTATCATGAGTAACTCGATGTCTATTTTATGGAATGCATCATCATGAGTATATGACTAGTTATACAATTATATGTAGCTTGATGACATCCTTGTACGTTGGGCTGCATTCTTGATATTTGATTACATTCATCAGTCTTGTAGGTTGATTACAAGAATTGATTGTTTATACTCGACTACGTGTGGTTATGCGTATGTGTAGTTGATTACACATTGATTATGCAGGTGGATAGTTGCATGAGGCAATGTGTCTACTGGAGTATTGGTTTTTGTCACGCATGAGGTCATAGCATGCATTGTTGATATGGCCTTGAATTGACGACTGGACCCTAATTAATATGATGGTTATGTGTTGATGCACTTATTGATATATGTCTATATGTTATTATGGTTATGTTGTACATGCATCACGTTGATTTGATGATCTTGTAGACAAGGTATCCTCCCTGAGTATGCTAATGTATGTTGATTTATGGTGATTTGGTTTAGTTGACATGGTATTGCCTTGCGGGAAAGAGATCAGATGCCCGACAAGGTGGTAGACTACATAGAATCTCCCTATGAATCAAATGGGCAGCATGGCGTGGGGCACTCTTCTGACTTAACAGACAACTTGAGAAGCCTGAAGGAAGAAATAAGGAGTTGCAAAGGAGAAAATGACACAATCATGCAGGCACAAGAGAAACAAGCTGAGATGAATGCGATATTACTTCAAAGTTTGTCAGATTTGAAGCAACAGGGACCTCTTTGGATCAACCATGGACATGAGGATAGAACTAATGGGGCATATGGAAACATGTCTCATAGTAGACAGAGGTCAGATAGATCTAACACTATCAAAGATGGCAGGTTGTTGGACACTCTAGATAGGAGAGGTACTAGACGCAGGCATTACTCTAGTTCTGGCTTTGATAGACATCATCATTATCATCCATACATGAGGAATGATAGGGGATATTTTTCGGATGAGTTGAAGAAGGAAAATCCACTTACCTTTGATGGAGAGATGAAGAAATCACAGGATGTGGAGACTTGGTTTCTGCATGCGGAAAATATCTAGATTACATGATTACTCAGAAAACATGAAAACAAGGATAGCCCTTTTCAGTCTCAAAGTTAAAGCGGATATTTAGTGGGAAAACGTGAAAAATGTCAAGGACATACATGAAGATGATTTGACTTGGCATGCATTTGAAAGGCTCTTCAAGAAGAAGTACTTGTCTTAGAGGTATTATGATGACAAAGCTAAGGCATTTTATGAGTTGTGAATGGGTTCTATGATAGATGAGTATACTAGCAAGTTTTTGGAGTTGTTGAGATATGTGCCTTACCTCAGAGAGGAGAAGGCCAAGGTTCATAGAATCATTAGTGGATTACCAGTTGCATACAGAGATCAGTTTGAGTTCGGTGAGCCTATATTGTTGAAGAAGGCCATCTAAAAGTTGAATCATTGTTATGAGCAATTGAAGCACAAAGTTGAGATGAAACATGACTAAAAAAGAAATGAGAAAGCTAAAGGAAAATTACCATCAATGTGAGGAAGACCTCAAGATGCAAGTGAGAAAGATAATTCAGTTCCTTACAAGAGATTTAATGCAGCTGAGAAGGGACATGGAGAGCAGTAGGCTAGAGACGATGGTAGGGAACCATTGCAGTGTTAGATATGTGGTAAGGATCATCGTAAGAGGGATTGTCCACAATATCAAAGTGGTGGTAGACCCCATATCTACAGCGTTCAGGAGGCCCACACAGTTGGTGATGTTGGTCATAGCATTCCTCAGATTTATGCAGTAGTGGAAAATAGGCAGGCGGATCATCGGGCATCGATCACTGAGATGGACGGTAAGATTTATGATCAAGTTGTTTCTATTTTGATTGATCCTAGATCTAACTATATTTATATTAATCCTAACCTGGTGGACAAATGTGGTTTGAGAAAAGAAGTGCATGCGAAATCTTGGTTGGTACAGTTGGTTACTGGCACAAAGAAGTGAGTTCACCATTGGGTAATAGCTTCTACATTTGAGATAAATGGTATACCTATAGCAGCGCATTTGAATGTATTTCCATTGGGATTGTATAGTATGATTTTGGGTATGGATTGGTTATACCTTCACAAAACCAAAGTGGATTTCTTCAACAAGGCCATTGAGTGTGTGGATGATAGTGGGGAAAAGAGGACCTTGCAGAGAAAGAAGAAGCCTACATCAGTGAGGATGGTTACTACTATGCAAGCTAAGCGTAGTTGCAGAAAAGGTTGTGTGATGTTTGTATTATACATTTCCAGTGACAAGGGTAAGGAGGTTGAGGATGTTGATGTGTTCAGCAGGTACCCAGTATTGCAACAGTTTCGGGATGTATTTCATGAAGAAATTTCAGAGTTCCCATATCACAAGGAGGTAGACTTTTCTATTGAGTTAGTTCCAGGGGTAGCTCCAACATCAAAAGCACCTTATAGGATGAGCTCACCTGAGTTGGTAGAGTTGAAGTTGCAGCTAAAGGAAATTTTGGATAAAGGATACATCAGACCCAATGTATCACCTTGGCGCGCACCAGTGTTGTTCATAAAGAAGAAAGGTGGTACTCTTAGATTATGCATCGGTTATAGGTAACTGAACAAGGTAACGATCAAGAACATGTACCCTTTGCTAAGGATTGATGATTTATTTGATCAGCTAAAGGGAGCAGCAATGTTCTCTAAGATCGACTTGAGATCGAGATACCATCAAGTACGCATCAAGGAAGAGGATATCTTCAAGATTGTGTTCAGGACCAGGTATGGGCATGATGAGTTCGTTGTTGTTCCATTCGGTTTGACTAATGCTCCAACTACATTCATGTGTTTGATGAATAGTGTGTTGCATCCTTATTTGGACAAGTTTGTTATTGTATTCATTGATGACATACTGGTATATTCTAAGAATGAGGAGGAACATGTCGAACATTTAGCAACAGTGTTGATATTGCTAAGAGAGCATCAACTATATGCTAAACTTTGCAAGTGCAGCTTCTTTCAGACTGAGGTACATTACTTGGGACATGTTGTCTCCAAGGAAGGCATAACAGTGTATTTGGAAAAGATAAGGGCCATCGTGGAATGGGCAGCTCCTAAGAATGTAGATGAGGTGAGATCATTTATGGGATTGGCTTGTTACTACAGGAGGTTCATCAAGAACTTCTCATGCATTCCATATCCTGTCGCATCATTGTAGCGAAAAGGCAAGAAGTTTGAATGGACGGTGAAATGTGAAGATAGTTTTGAGCAGCCTAAGCAGTTGTTGACACATGCACCAGTGCTAAAGATTGCGGATCTAGATCAGGAATTTGTTGTGTGTACAGATGCTTACAAAAGGGGAATTGGTGGATTTCTCATGAAAGAAGGATAGGTAGTGTGCTATGAGTCACGGAAACTGAATGAGTATGAGAAGAACTATCTGATGCATGATCTTGAGCTAGTAGTGATTATACATGCATTAAAGATGTGGAGACATTGTCTTCTGGGTAGGAGGTTCACATTAATGAGCTATCATAGTGGGCCGAGGTATTTGTTTGACCATCCAAATCTAAATGCCAGGCAAGCAAGATGGTTGGCCACCCTTGGTGAGTTTTACTTCAAGATCGGATACATCAAAGGGAAGGAGAACCAGGTTGTAAATGATCTTAACAGGAAGGTACATGTAAATCATATAGCAACTATAATCTCTTATGGGACAAATTTACAGAATAGGATTTTGCAGGTAGGTCAGTGGGATGAAAAATAAATGGATATCATGCACATGTTACAACAGAGTATAGGTACAGGTGCAGGTGCAGGTACAGGTGATCAAGATGCAGACTATCATCTCATGACAGATGGTTTAGTGAGGTTTTGAGACAGGATATATGTGACGGATTGCAGTGAGCTCAAGAAGCTTATCTTGAGGGACTTTCATGTGAAACTATATTCGGGTCATCTAGGATACCAAAAGACATTGACGGCGGTAAAGAAGTTCTATTATTAGCTGAATCTGAAGAAATAAGTGGTTGAGTTCATGGCTAGATGCTTAGATTGTCAACAGGTAACAGGCAGAGTGCAATCATCCAAGCGGTCTACTACATCCTATAGTGATTCCATAATGGAAATAGGAGGTCATTTCCATGGATTTCATCACAGGTTTTCCGAGGACAATGAAGCAGCATGATTCTATTATGGTCGTGGTCGACAGGTTGAGCAAGGTAGCTCACTTAATTCTATTAAAGACTACATATTCAGCTAGTGAGGTAGCATAGGTGTTCATCAGAGAGATAGTGAGACTACATGGTGTTCCAAAGAACATTGTGTCAGACAGGGATGCAAAGTTCACTTCCAAGTTTTGGAAGGAGCTATTTGCAAGCTTGGGTATAGAGTTAGCCTTTAGCACAACTTATCATCCATAGACAGATGGTCAAAAAGAGAGGATCAACAGGATCTTGGAATATATGTTGAGGATGTATGTGATGCACCAACAGAGGACATGGGAAGAATAACTACCATTGGTTGAGTTCGCATACAACAATGGTTATCAAGAATCATTGAGGATGAGTCCTTTCGAGGCATTGTATGGGCAGAGTTGTAACACTCCCATCAATTGGAGTGATCCAGTGAACAGATTACTTATTGGACAAGACATGTTGGTGCATATGGAGCAGGAAATGCAAGTTAAAAAGAAGAATCTAAAGGCAGCACAGGATAGATAGAAGATTTATGTAGATTAGGACAGGGTGTTCAAAGGGTTTTAGGTTAGGGAGCCTATGTTTTTTCTCATCAAGCCCAACAAAATTTCTTTGAGGATTGGTTCATGTGCCAAGTTGGCACCACGGTATTGTGGGCCTTTCAAGATCCTTGAGAGGATTGGACTAGTGGCGTAGCAACTTGTACTTCCTCCAACAGTGAAAGTCCATGATGTTTTCCATATTTCGTTGCTTAAGTACATAAAGGATGTTGAACATGTTATTGATTGGTTTGTATTGCATGTGGAGCAAGAAGGAGAGTTCCAGTCGGAGCCTCAGTGCATATTGCAGCGAAAACATCTCATGCTTAGGAACAGAGCCATAAAGTAAGTTAAAGTGCAGTGGAAGCACTTTGGGCCTCAAGAAACTACATGGGGGATGGTGGATTAGATGCAGGCGCTATATCCTTCATTGGTTGCCGGTTGAGGCAAAGCAACTTTGGTTTGATGATGGTTTATGTTTGGCACATGTTTTGTTGATGTTTTTATATTTGCAGATGTATATGTATATGGATGTAAATACCGCCATGAGTTAAGTTATAAAGCTGCAATAAGCAGTATGGGTGTCATATTTTTATGGTTGCTATATTGTCATGTTGTGATGATGTTTTGCTTTTGAGCAGGTCTTTCATTGTAAATACTGCAACGAGCTAAGTTATAAAGCTCCATAGGTAGTATGTTTGCTTTTTAGTTGTTTTGATGAGTTCATGTTGTGGTTTAATACCAAGGACGGTTTTCCCCACGGGGGAGGGCTTTGTAACATCCCTGGTGAAAATTTCATGTAATAAAAGTTAATAAAGGCAAAATAAGATCACAGTTAAGGGAGACTTATTCCATGTTTAATGTTGGGAAAATATATCCTAGTGGGCATCATTGGATGTGTGTTTTGGCTAAGGGAAATTGGCAAAGGCTAAGGCTAAGGCATTAAAAGGCAAAAAGGCATTTTTGGCACATTTATTTATGAAAATAAAGCAAATTAGGAGAAAACAAGGTAAAAGGTCATGGGTTGCATGTGAGGAGGAAATTGAAGGAAAATAATGGAAAATGGAGAAATTAGAGTCCTCATGCATAAAAAGGATTATGAGGATCAATTCATGGCTTCTGTTGAGTTCAAGTTTGGAGCTCCCTCATTATTCTCCCTCTCTCTCTCACACTCTCTTGATCACTTAGAGTTTTCTTGGAGCACTCTAGCTTTGGATCATGGAAAGAAAAGAAAGGAAAGGAAAGGAAAAGCAAGAAAGGATCAAGGAAAGGAAAGCAGGACTCAAGCAACTTCAACAAGAATACTTACAGGTAACCTTTTGCATGTGTGATTTCCTAGTTGGTTTGGACATGCATGCCTTTGCATGTTGGTGTATGGTTCTCTTGTTGTCGGTGGCATGGTTTTGCCGGGATATGAAAGTGGATTTCAGCCTAGCCTAGCCTTTTTACAGATTCCATGGTATGTTGGGATGTTTATTTTGGTTTTGGAGCTTTAGAATTGTCAGATGGATTTCAGAATCTCGAGTGGAGGTGGTCTCAAGTTTCATTCCCAAAGGCCTAGGAATCCCTTGACCAGTTTTGGCGGGATACACGTTAAAGTCTGAGGGAGCAGTCTCAGTTTAGGGCCTAGTGATCCAGGTTTGGATTGCGGCAAATCTTGAGAGACAAGGAGACAGAAAATTCCTCAAGGATAGTGAAGGATTCCGGATGGCATTCCAAGTTATGTTCGGTTGTGATCGGAGCACCATTTTTGGTGTGATCACGGTTGGATGAGGGTGGAGGTGGCTTAACCTCTGGATTCCCTTTATTGTTCTTGGATTGGTTGTTCTATGAGATTCCACATTCATGCTTGGAATATGGCATGGGGGTGACTGGGTGAAAGAGAGATTTGGTTCAGCCATGTCTATGGTCGGGTGGTACGTGGAAGTCCCGAACCTACTCGGATTTGCCAATGATTAATAAAAGCTAAGTTCTCTTACTTTTGCACTGATTTATATGTGGATTGAATGGTTGCCATATCTCTGATATTTATATGGTTTTATGTTGGTTATAAGCATGGTTGAATGACTGACTCATGTCATGGTTATTTCATATATTTACTTTTAATTGTTAAATGGATGGATACAAGACCTAATTCATGATGTAGTAGTTCAATGGAGAAGGAGGTGATCCTTCTGGTTATGTTTCATAAATTGTTTTAGTCATTTATGCTCTGTCTTGTATCCTAGACCTGTAGGTTGCATTGATGCCAAGTGTTTGACAGAATCTCAGTTCGGGTTGGGGATGCTCGTGCCCAGTCCTGAGGGTGATTTTTTATTGATCAGCATGGTTATCATGTTTTGAATGATTTTTGAAAGTTACAATAAGTTCTGGGCAGAGGCCAGGATTTTGGTGTTGGAAATAATACTGGGGGGGGTGGTGAATTAGTATTAGCAAGTCAAACAATTTTCATTTACATAATCAAATTCATATACGCTACTTCAGTTAATGGAACTCACGTGTATACGCGATTGTGTTTAAAGAAACTAGCGTATATCCTACAAACTTATGATTAAGTTAATTCATCATATGTTGATCTTTAATCAGTGCATCCTAACCACATAAATTGTAATCAAGTGCAGTAAAAACAGAACAGACAATCACACACATGAACACAAGATATAAGGTGGAAACCCTATGTGGGTGAAAACCACCTGCTGCAATCGTTTCTATCTTATTTTAATAGTAAGAAACTTCTTTTTACAATTTTTGTATTGGTGCAGACTTATGTCAGTACGCAAGGTTCTACCTACAGAAGGCTACAACCTTCTTTTTTCTTCCAAGGACCACGTTTCATAAATTTTCAAACTGGATCCATCAATAACATCATTCAATCATCAAATATATCTGCATAAACCAATCTCCTTTGCACCAACCACAACTGAATCAATCAATCACTTTGACAAGCCTTCAATCTGATCTTTTAGAATATAGTAACCAAAACCCAGAACACTGCAACAGCAAACAGAAGTAGCTAAAACATATTTTATAAGGTATATGCTACTTGCATGTGTCGAACCTGCATGCATACACTCTTTTCTCAAGGCAAACCTACGTACAGATCCACAAATCAAATTTAAGATGTATACGATGTTTTGATATACAGAATAAGCGTGTATATGCACCTTTTCTAAAGTGAACCTGCGTACAGATCTATAAATGATGATTTAAACATTACAACAATTCCAGACTTCAGTTATACCCAGATCATCATATTTACAGACTACAACATGCCCCAGTTATTCAAATAAATGATCAAACCACATAAAGATACTTCACTTCAAGCCTTAAGATCTTGACCCATCATTAGATTCTATCCTTCATCAAGCACTAAGGTTCATCCTTGGTTCAGATCCAGCTATGCACCATAACCCAATAACCTGTACACTAGATATTTCTCTTCATCAGATATTCAATACTTGAGTTCCTTGGCCTAATGATCTTCCCCTCCTTTTATAGTCTTAGGCCTTACTCAATACCATGGACCAAAACCACTTAGGACCAATACCTTGGACCCAATACATGGGGTCAATACCTCGGACTAGATACCTTGGACCAATACCATGGATCAAAATACCATGGACCAAATAACTTGGACCAAAACTTAGATTTCCAAGATATACATGCCTTGCATTCTGTGAAAGTGCATGTGTACGTATACGTGACTTGTATATAGTGAACCCACGTGTATACGTGGCTTGGACAATGGTGAACCTGCGCATACCTCTCTTTCTTCATTATGATCTAAACTTTGTGTTGTTAACCTGTTGAACTATGATCTGTCATCTGAGTGAGTTGCCATCAAGGACAACGCCTGTGTCATAATGCCAACATTTGGGCTAGAAAAGTGGCTCAAATCTCAGGGTTGTTGGCACAAAACTGGCAATTTTGGACCACAATCGCTTGCAGGTAGGCATGTGAGAGCGACTTTACATTGTTGGTCACTCCCTTTCCCATAACAGGAGAGTGACTAAGACCTAAGAGCTATAGAATAGAAGTGGGACCTAGGGACAGGTTGTCTAAGTGGTTGACTTGTCTCCTTAGGGGTTTGTTGATGATGTTGGATAATTATATCTGATGTTCCATCGATTCCACTTCCTTAAGGTGACATAGGAGGTCAAATCTAACAGTAGTAGCAATCCTCCTCATGTTTACCCTGGTTGGCATGGTTACTTTGGGTAGACCTAGGAGGGGGTGTTATAGTTGAATGATCCTTTAGGACCAGAGTTATTGTAGCTAAATTTGAATGGTTCCACACCACCCTATACTTACGTGCCTTTGTCTGTAATTTACCCTATGGCGGAATCTGAGATTTTCGTACCTTCTACATCAGCAGTATCAACTGCCATGACATCATTGCCACATTTAGTATGGCTATACCCACTCCTCTGTCCACACCTCTCACTTTTTCTTGGGGCATCCCACCAGTTTCTTCTATGACTCCTGCAGATTTCTTAAATGTTTCCATGCCCACGCCATCTCCTATGTCGACCATCGTGACTCATCCTAGTCAGCTGATAGGTTCAGGAATCTTTACACCACATTTTTTCCAACCAACTATTCCTATCCCTCAGTTAGGCATGTTTTCTTCTAATAATATGTGGGGGGGATCACCAGTTGTCCCTAGTCAGCCTGGGGGAAATGCCACTTCTAGTATGTCACAAGCTTGGTACAATTCACTTTTTGGAGGGCACCACCTACCAATGCTTTTACTGGGGGGGGCTAGCTTACCTAGGGGCAACCGTGTTGCTATACTATTTCTCACATGGGTTATCCTCCTTATGTCGGTGATACTGTGCAGAGTGGCCCTTCTTCTATCCTTGGGTACAACCCCATCAGCAGCCATGTTTTTGGGGTTCCTTTGTTCTCTAGTGGTACTTATCCTAGGAGCATCCTCCATTTACCAGTCATGTTGGCCACAACACTCCTATGCTAGGGTGAACCCTTTTCTTCACCAGCAGGTGCATCATTCCACTCCTTATATTGGAGGACCACACATTGGTCAGTGGCCTCTCCAACCTATGACCCATTTAGCCAGCTTCAAAATCCTTTTTTATCTTCTCTCGATTTACCAGATTTCGCAAAACTAACTAATGACCCCATCCATCGTGATCCTTCGTGGCCACCGATGCCCACCAAATTACCATCTGATATTCCCAAGTTTGAAGGAAAGACTGGGAGAATCCATCCACGCTTATTACCACTTATCATTTGTGATGTTCATCCAATTCTTTGGTGGATGATTCTATTAAACTTCACTTATTCCAATGTACATTGATTGGGGATGCCACGAAGTGGTACACCGAGTTAGATACCACATCATACTGTGACTTTTCCTCCCTTGCTCAAACTTTCCTGACACATTTCCAGTTACCCACTCGGTATGATATCGACTCTGACCTCTTGTCTTATTTCAAGCAAGACAATGCCACGTTAATCTCTGATCATATTCATGAGTGGCGTCATCGCAAGTGGTTAGTCAAAACCAAGCTACATGATGAGATCTTATGTAAATGGTTCATTCGATCTCTCCAACCTCAGATTGCAAAGGAAGTGTCTATGTTTTGAGCTGTTACCGATGAACAAACTATTTTAGGCACCCAATAGTTACATCTCATCTATTCACAGTCAAATACGCTTTACAAAGTATTGCCTAACACCCCTAGTCCTTCTGTTGACCCTCCAAAACCTATTCCTGGGCCACGTGTCGATGGCGTGATCAAGTCTGTTTCTGATTCCATCAACCAACTTGCTGCCCAACTTGGGCAATTGATCATTACATCTCAAGCCCCATGAAATGCTTTTAGCTCTACTAAAGCACCTCCTCCTGAGCATTCCATCGATGTTCTCACGGTGAAGTCCACTAGAAACGAAGAACAACCAACAATCCAGTGGAAAAAAAGAACAATAAGTGAACTAAACAAAAGAATCAAAATTCTCAAGAGTCTCAACCCAACCCTCGGAGTCAGGGAGGGGGTACTAGTGAACGTCATCATAAAGTCAAGTTACCCTGTAAAATTTTTCAAGATGACCACCATACTCACAAATGCCCTCGAATGGATGAAGTCCATAGGCTTCTTTCACCACCATCCACTCAACAACCTGTTGTTTTGACTCATCCATCCCTACATAACCTTGATAACAGATGGTTTCTCAACCCTCTCGACCTCTGCATGGGGGAAACGAGGGGTCATCTTCTCACAATTCATCCATCTTCATGTGCAAGGAAGATGTCAATGTGAATATGCGAGCCAAGTCTTACGATGCTCCTGAGTCAAGTTCTCCCTCTAAGGACTCATCAGCTCCACCTACCTCCACTAGACCTCTCACTTTTGATAAGCCTGTGGAACCAGTCTATCGCCCTCCCAAGGGTGTTCTTTGGAAGTCAACACACAATCCTTCTTCCAGGGTCAGTCAGCAATATAGTATTGTCGAAGATCTAACCCAAGCTTCTTGTGCAATGTCTGCCTTATAGGTCTTGCAAAGCTATCCTCAGCAGTGCAAAGCCTTGTTGTCTTCCATTAGTGGAGTTGACCCGTCTGACTCTAATCTCATCACTTATAACATCGATAAAGTCACTCCTCATATTTCCCATCATATTGCTTTCCATATCATTGTGCGTATTAACCATCACAATATCCATCGCACTTTGGTTGATGAGGGCTCTTCCATGTGTGTTATGTCTATCTCTTGTTGGAAGGCTCTAAGCTCTCTGGCGCTTGCCACATCCAAAACCAATCTCCAAGCTTTTGATGGACACAACTTTGTCCCAAAAGGGGTTATTCAAAAAATTTCCATTGAGTTAGGAGGGAAAATTGTCCATGTTGATGTCAAAGTTGTCGACACCACGTTAGATTACAACCTACTCCTTGGTTGTAGTTGGTTTTATGTGATGATTGTAGTCATATCATTTATTTTCCACTTACTTTGCTTTCCTCGAGAAGGAAAAATTATCACTATTGATCAGCTTGACTATTGTGTGCCATCAGCTTAGATTTCCACCACTAGAAATTCTGTACCACTCACAAGAGATCACACTCGTCAATTTCAGAGTGTTGGCATGGGCTTATTTAAAAGCTCATCTCGTATTAGGGTATTTCCTCAATTACCACCGCCTGACATTACTTATACATCTTCTAAAGCTCCCATGCATATGATCTTTTCCAACACTTATGGACCCCATAGACCTCCTAATCCTTGGGTGGTGCCTCCTGCTCCTATGGAAGTTGATCAAGCTAGTGACCATCCTCTGCCACCTATTTTGGAAGATATTGCCTCCTTGGAAGTCGCATCAGTACCTCCTGATGCTGGTCAGAAACTCCATCTCAATATGGAATATGACCAGGTCCCTTTTCCCACATGGGTCATCCCTCTGCCTGTTCCACAAGACTCCCTCAGTGACAATCTTCCCTAGTTAGTAAACTTGGAGGTCATTGATATATCCGTTGATAATCCTGGGGAGATTATGCCCCTTCCTACCTCTAGTTTCCCCAACATGAAACAAGTAGAGATTGGTAACTTAAATCTTGAACCGACCCAGGGGCCATCTCCTTGGCCTTCCTTGGAAATTCCACCCATGGATCGAGTCAAATCTTGGGATTCTACTACCAAACTTGCTAATGAATTTCCCTCACCACCTGTCAACGAGCGTCTTGTACCCCCTTCATGTCTTGATCCTCCCTTATGTCCTCAGGTTGATTTCGAGAGTGTGACTATTAGAATGTCCCTGGCATGGTCAACCTTTCCGAATTGGGTAGTTTGACTTCCTTTGGCATGGATGTTTGGGTTGTGTTATATTCTTTCCATGACTAGCCCCAATTGTTAAACCGGGGCGTTAGAGGGGGGGCGGAGCTCCCCCTTCGTTGCATTGGGTGCAACGGAGGGGTCATAGAGGGGGGGCGACAGCCCCCCTTGTCAAGGGGTGGTAGCCCCCCTCTATGGGGCTCAGGGCAACGCCACGGGGAAAAATGTTTTGGACCCTATATTAGGTGGGCAGACCTACTGATGGTTTTGTGCATGGATTTCACACATGGTTTTGGTCGCGATGGTTTTCGATCAATGGTATTTTGTAGATCTAGTCTAGGCAACTATAGTTATGTTATAATCCAGGGTTAATGGATTGGGGTTTATGGATGCTTTGACATGTATATATGTGTATTGTAACATTGAAATGAACATGATGAAAAATCAATTTGGTAGTCCCGGTTTTGGGATCCAGGGGAAAATCTCTTTGTATATTTGTTTTATGTGTTATGCTCTTGCCATTGTTTATTTTCTAGTTTTAGAATTCATATGCAGGTAATTTCTGTACAAGGTTAAAACCTACAATGGCTCGAGATTGGTAAGACATATGGTCCCCTCACCCTCCATGAGTTCGTATATAGAAACCCTTGTCTTGTGCCTCGCTATGGGTACCCATTAGCGTGACCTATTGGAATGTGTCACACTTATACATATTGTACATAGGAGTGTGATGCTTTATCTCATTTTTGGTTTGGTGTGTGATGCGAGTATTTGTCATGCCTTATTTATACCAAAAATCCAAAAAAAAAAAAAAAATCACAAAATAAAAATAAAATAAAATAAATATGGTATTTTTTTTACCTCATCCATGTTTATTTATTTCATTATGTGATTTCACCATGGGTCTAGTCTTTTTGGATTATTTTTACAAGACAGGGTGGAATTATTGGCATATAGGGGTAGGTCATATATCACCATCATCGATGCATTATTGACCATCAATGCCATATTTATGCCTCTGGTCTGAGCCCGTAAGGTTATGACTTTATTCGCTTTCTTTTATGCATGTTGTCACTTAGTGATAGAGCTTACCTTCTCATGGATACCCAAGTTAGCACATTTTTGCCGAGTTGGTGTCCTTGTAGTCATTTTTTACTCCTTCTCAGAATCCCTCCTTCTGACCCGTCATGAGCTAGAATATGAGCCTCATGTCCTATTCTTCTTCACATTTCTGGCTTTAGCACAGGAGGATTCCACCACTTTTATCCCTTGTGATTGTCATTTTTTATCAGCCTACTTCTGCATAGTGAGCCTTGGTTTCTTCTTCCATCATCATCATTTGCCTCACCTATTATTCACTTTCACTTGGTGTTTTACCCTTTCTTGGAGGAACCCCTGCGATGAGTGGTCCTATTAGCCAACCTCTTATCCTTTTTATGTCATGAACAGTTCCAACATTACCGGAACCAATTGCTACCCTCTATATCACTCGTTCCTCCAAGAGCAGCTTTCTTTGAGCTCTTTTCAGACTCCTTAATTTAGAAAAGAATGTTGAGTGAACTTGTCTACTTCACGCTCATTAAAGTACCTGAATTGTCATCTACCAGTGTAATTTTAACCCTTCTCCGGAATGGGATAAACTAGTTATGAAAAGGAAGACACTAGTCTGCTTGGCTAGGAGGTTCCCCCTTGTATAATTTTATCTCTTTTTCGGGCTTGGGGGAAAACATTACGAAAAAGGAACTTATAAAAAGAGAAGGGAGGGAACATATTTTTCCATTAGTCTTCGAAATGGCAGCGTTAGTTGCGTCGCCCTTGAACATGGCACCTGTCTGTTTCATTATCTCACAGTTGGGTTTTAGCTTGCCTAGGAGCAGTACCATCCATATGAGTCTCTTTACTCCTCCGGCTGGTTACTCTTCAAATCATATGGAGTGTGCTTCGATGCCTCCTACGTCATTACATGATATCACATGGTGCTCATTAGTCATGTTGCCAAGTCACTCTTCTGTCATGCTCATCTTTGACCCCGTCTAGGATCATGCACTTGGCCTTAGCCTGGGCCTCCTCGTATTTCTTCAATGGATCAACATCGACCAGTTCAGAAACAACCTTCAAGGCATAGTCCTTGATGCAATGTTGTCTAGGATTGTCAAGATCTTGGCCTTCCAGATGAAAAAATTGGATGCTCCGTCCAATCTCTCTTGATCCCTCAACCCATTCATTACAATCTCTGCTCCTCTTCTCTAGACTCCCTTTAAGTCCCGATTTCCCTCTCAGAAATCCCCTAGCCAACCGTCGAATCACTCCTCTCCAATCCTCCTTTGCCACTACAACCCGAATCTATATTTCTTGGCTAGAAATCTGTCGAGGTAGTGCTTCTCTCTACCTTGGTTCAGTCTCCTTAGACATTGTTCTGCACTGACAGAAACATCATCCCACCAGCTCCTCAAATTAAGATTTGCACAGCTCCCTTAGCCCTGGAAACTCGAAGAATCTGAGCCCTTCAGACTCTGCACAATCTCTGCATGGGTTGAATCTACTCCTCCTGCCCAACTGTGTCAATCCCTCTTGGCTCAAAAATATGGTGTGCCTCTGCGTGAGCCTGATCTGCCCTACTCTACCTCTACGCTAGCCTTGATGTCTGATGCAACTACTGCGTGGTCTCCTCCCAGCTACTGTGTCTTCCTCTCCCATTTCAGAATGTTGACGTAGGCACTGTGTAAGCCTCTACGTCACCTCTTCTGCACTGCGCCTCTCCGGATAGCTACTTCTCTACTACAAACTCTTAGATTTCTTGGCTGGTGTCTTCAGTCACTTATGATCTGCAATCCCTATGATACCATGTGAAAAATCCTGAATCTAACTCATCAAAAACACCTACTGCAATTGTTGCTTTACAATATCCTACTTGTTCTTTACATTAACAAGTTATTTAATTGCATAAACATCGAAGTAAACATTATTGCAGCCTTTACAAATAAACAGATCATGCACTGAAATAAATAGATACAATAACATAAGGGACACCATTATTTTTGGACAATCGTCCCTGAAAAAACCCAATTCGGGAAAATCGATGCAGCATATAGAGGGTTTGTATTATCAAGCAAATTTGTGAATACAACTAGGGTGCCAGAAATGGATCACCTAACAGAGAATATCCTTGGCAGTAACACCTCTATCTGGAGACAGATATTCCTGAAAATCAGCAAATGGATGATCAAACCCTCCAACAACTTTAGCTATTCCCTATTCTGGACAGCGAGAGCTACTCCAAGCACTGCTTTGGAACTACGTCACTCCTCCAGGAGCTGCATCACCCTCTCCCAGCTCAGAATCAGTTGATTTGCTCCCAGTCTGCCCAACAAAATCTCCCTAGCACTGCCTCTGAGGCCCAGTGTCAGCCTCTACGGATTTTGTGTCACCTACATCAGCCTTATGTGTCCTCTATGTAAGCTCTTCGACCTTTGTGTCAGCCATTCTGGGGCTTGTGTTGTCTCTCTAAGCATTGCCCTGCGTTGCATCTCTGTTATGTATTCTTCAGCCTCAGATGAAACTCCCTTGCTGAACTACCCCTCACTACAACTCTGATCATTAACTAGATTTCCTCAGCAAACCTTGCCCCAGAAAATCGAATTCTTTGATCACTTGGTGTATTTCCAACTGACCCTCAAGCCTCCTCTTATACTTTTCTTGTAGACGAATCAACGACCGAGATTAAGTCCCTAATCAATGGCTAAGATTAGAACTAGCTTGATCCTCGTCACTTATAACTTTCTCACACATATATTATTAATACACATTAATATTTTTATTTTCCTAAGTTGCCATTAAAATATTAATTATTTTAATAACTCTTCATCCGGGCAAAATTTCTCCAAACGATTTCTGAGTCTTGGAGATCTCATGTTCCTCGGATCCTCCACCAAATTTCATTTCTAGAGCACATCTGATGCTACCGAAAATCAAACACTCCCTCTTAGCGAGGAATGTGCTCTAGCAATGCTTCACCATAGAAGCATCATATTGATCCTCCGCATCAGTCCTCTGTGTTGATGCTTGGCCTGCTGCCCCACATCCACTACATTGTTGCTTCCTATACTACTTCCCATGACACTACCATTGCCACTACTACATTTGTATTGTAGCTCCCTATTAACATGTTGCATCATGCTGTCCATAGCACGGCCACTGCTAACTGTTGCACTGCAACTCAGTTACCGAGAAGTAAGTAATTGACTTCACCCAAACACTAACATCCTGGTCAATTTGTAAGCCTCGTGATGTTGAAGCTACCTCTGTTGCTATCATGTGCTCCCTCTGTTTCCACTGTGTTGTTGCAACCTCTTTTGTGCCTCTCACACTCCTGCAACCTCCACTGCTCTACTACAGACTTTTGCACTCTAGCACTGCCTCGCTGCTCCATCACGCTTTGCTCCACCTGACACCTGTCATCATGCTACTATCTTTAAGGGCTCCTGTAGCCGTATGTGATCCAAGAGTTTGGGCACCTCAAGGATCCTGCCCTCCTTTTGTGGTCCTCTCAACTACAGCTCCAAGTCTCCCCACCTCTTCTCTAGAGGCACATGAGCACTCATGGCACAATCGTCATCAGTCTCGACATCCTTCTCCACCTTTGATGGAGCATCCTTTGAGTTAGAAGCTTCTCCCTTACCTTTCTTCCTGGGGCACTGAGAGGCATAATGTCCCAGCTCCCCACAGTTGAAGCACTTGACCTTGGAGATGTCTTTCTTCTTCATCTTCTTTAGCCCCTGTTGTCCCGCTGATGCGAGAGCTGCATCCTCCTCCTCCTCCTCCTTCTTGATTCAAACTCCCTTACCACTACTCCCTGCCTTGGTCAATCTCCTAAGCCCTTCCTGTCGAAGATCTCCCCACATCTCCTCCCAACTGGGGAGAGTTTCTATGCCCAAGATGCTTTGGAAAAATGTCTCCCACTCCTTGGAGACTGCATTCAAGGTAGTCCTGACCATGAACTTTGGAACCTGTGTAGACCCCATTGAAGTAAGTTGGTCGTGAATACCTTGCAACCTAAAAAGGAAGGGATCTATCTCCTCTCCTTTCTGCATCTGATATTGTCTCAACTAATTTTCTAATAGCTTTTTTCATTACACGGAAGAGCCGTGATACGAGGTGGTCACAGTCTCCCACATCTCCCTTGTTGTGTTCTTCTCAACAATGTGTGGTAATACATGACCTTTGACCCCGTATAGGATCATGCACTTGGCCTTAGCCTATGCCTCCTCATATTTCTTCAATGGATCAGCATCGACCAGTTCAGCAACAACCTTCAAGGCATAGTCCTTGATGCAATGTTTGTCTAGGATTGCAAGATCTTGGCCTTCTAGATGACAAAATTGGATGCTCCATCCAATTTTTCCTAATCCCTCAACCCATTCTTTTCCATCTCTACTCCTCTTCTCCATACTCCCTCTGAGTCCTGATTTCCCTCTCGAAAATCCTCCAGCCAACCGTCAAATCACTCCTCCCCAATCCTCCTTTGCCATTGCAACCTAGATCTAGATTTCTTGGCTAGAAATTTGTCGAGGTAGTGCTTCCCTCTACCTTGGTTCAGTCTCCTTAGACAATTTTCTACACTGATAGAAACAACATCCCACCAGCTTTGCAAATCAAAATCTGCATAGCCCCCTTAGCCCTGGCAACTCTAAGAATTTGAGCCCTTCAAGCTCTGCACAATCTTTACGTGGGTTGAATCTACTCCTCCCGCCAACTGTGTCAATCTTTCCTGGCTTAGAAATATGACGTGGCTCTGTGTGAGCCTGATCTTCCCTTCTATGCCTTTGCACTAGCCCTGATGGCTGATGCAACTATTGTGTGGGCTCCTCCCAGCTATTGTGTCTTCCTCTCCTAACTTAGAACGCTGATGCAGGCACTGCGTGAGCCTCTGCATCACCTCTTTTGCACTGTATCACTCCTCCTTCTGCCTCTCCGGCTCTGGAACAACATTGTCTCTCAAGACAACTGCTTCTCTGTTGCAAACTCTCAAATATATTAGTTGGTTTCTTTAGTGGCCTATGATCTACAATCCCTCTGATACCATGTCAAAATTCTTGAATCTAACACATCAAAAACCCCTGCTGCAATTTCTAGTTTACAATCTCCTACTTATTCCTTACATTAACAAGTTATTTAATTGCATAAACATCGAAGTAAACACTATTGGGGCCTTCAAAAATATACATATCATGCACTAAAATAAACGTAGACAATAACACAAGGGACACCGTTATTTTTGGACAATCATCCCCAGAAAAACCCAAATCGGGAAACCGGTGCAACATATAGAGGGTTTGTATTATTAAGCAGATTTGTGAATACAACTAGGGTGCCAAAAATGGCTCACCCAACAGAGAATATCCTTGGCAGTAGCAGCTCTATTCGGAAATAGATATTCCGGCAAATCAGCAAACAGGTGATCAAACCCCACAATGACTTCGATTGTTCCTTATGCTAGACAGTGAAAGCTGCTCCAAGCACTGGTCTAGAACTACATCACTCCTCTAGGAGATCTGTCACCCTCTCTCGGCTCAGAATCAGCGGATTTTCTCCCAGTCTCCCCCACAGAATCTCCCGAGCGCTGCCTTTAAGGCCCAGCGTCATCCTCTACGGCTTCTATGTCACTTACATCAACTCTTTAGCCTCTGCGTTAGCCCTTCTAAGGTTTGCGTTGTCTCTCCTAGCATTGCACTTTCTCTCTGTTATTTATTCTTCAGCCTCGGATGAAAATCCCTTGTTGAACTTCCCCTCACTACAACTCTGATCACTAACTCGATTTCCTCAACAAACCTCGCCCCAGAAAATCGAATTCTTTGATCACTTGGTGTATTTCCAACTGACCCTCAAGCCTCCTCTTACACTTTTCCTGTTGATGAATCAATGACTGAGATTAAGTCCCTAATCAACGGCTAAGATTAGAACTATATTGATCCTCGTCACTTAGAACTTTCTCGCCCATATTTTATTAATACACATTAATATTTTTATTTTCCTAAGTTTAGACTTAGGAACCCATTAAAAATATTAATTATTCTAATAACTCTTCATCCGAGCAGAATTTCTCCAAATGATTTCTAGGTCTTGGAAATTTCATGTGCCTTAGCCTCTCCACCAAATTTCATGGCTAGAACGCATCCAATGCTACCCAAAATAAACACCTTATTTACTTGATCTTCTTCATGCATGCTTGCCATGCTGTTTAAAATACCCGTGACTACAATCACTCATGGAAATCAACCATAAGTCTAAAAATATATTATTCTAACATGTTGCATGCATATTTTATGTTCATTTCTTAATAGTGCACTTGGAAGGACCAGGGAGAGCTTTTGGGCGTAAGGGCACACTTTGAAACGCTGAAGGGTTGAAGAGAGGAAGCTTCGGGGCTTCGGGGTGTGCTCAAATGGAAAGGGAAAAACTTAAGGGAGGGCGTAGTGTGCATGTCCGAAGGACGAAGTATGAAACTTTATACTTCCCAAGTGCATTGTGCACTCAAGGGAGACAAGGAGGGCGCAGGGCACACTGACAAAGGTTGAATGGATGAGGCTTCGGGTCTTCGGGGTCCATTCATGTGCTCAAGAAGGAAAAGGAGAGTTCATGGTGCATTTATAAAGGCTAAAGGGGTTAGGCTTCAGGTCTTTTGGGTGCATTCATGCACTCAAGGTGGGTGCAGTCCTTCAAGTCAAAGAAGTATGCTCAAAGGAAGACTAGGTTCTTCAAGGGTGCTATTTGGAACAAGGAAGGGGAAAAATGTTTTAGGAGTGTGTTATGTTCTCTTGGAGGTATAAGGCGCACTTCGGAACAATGAAGGATTCTTGATAAAGGCTTAAGAGTGCTCTCATGTGATCCTTGCCTTAATGGATCCACTTTGCAACCAAATTTTCTCTCAATTTAGAAGATAGAACAAGGGGTGAACATAATGGGTTTAGACATAAAATCATGTGTGACGCATATCAACTTACCAAGAAAACTTACACAATCTTGGACAATGATAAATAGACATCAAAATTCCACTTTACATACATTCCCAAAGCACAAGAAACAAAGTTTGTGCAACTACAACCCAAAAGTTTCGTTTCACAACAAAAAAGGTGTTACGACCATACACTAAAGATGTTCTAATTAATGCGACGACACATAAGGATGATCAAGAATACTTGAAACATATAAAATGACTTGTAACAACACTTGAAGACCAAGGTGACACTAGATGCAATGGTGAAGTAGGCTCCAAAATTTGAATTTGGTGAAATTTTGGAGGGTGTTGTAGTAGTGACAACACTTAGGCAACACACTAGGAGAGCTTGAGATTCTCTGTCTAGGAATTTTTTTTCAGTTAAAGGGCTAATCCTCCAAGAATTATTGATTCAACAATTAGATTTCCTTGAATTCCTCCTTTCAACCCAGTTATATACATAGTACCTCAATTTCTTTATCTTGGTTCAATATAAAAGATATGCCATATCACAATTGTTTAAATCTAGGAAGGGGCAATATGCACAAAAAGTTTATGATATTTAGAGTATGAGTTTTCATCTATGTTGTTGCTCTACTGCCAGCAAGCCTAGACAGTACTCTGGCAAAGTCACTTCAAAAGCACAAACACTGCTTTGCTGCTAGCATGCTTGGATAGTACCCCAACAAAGTTGCTTGCTTCACATCCCTGCGTAGGAAGCCTTTCTCCTTTTTTACCCTTTAGTTATTTATTTAACAGGACTGTGCTTATGCACTTATTATTTTCAATGGGTGGAATAGCGATCCTGATTTATTGAGAGAAAAGGACCTTGCCCCTTCAAAGAAGCATTTATATAACCTCTTATATTGGTTTTCTCACTTTAGATTTTCCCCTTGTCCTTCCTCTACGAGATTGGATAAGCGTGCAACGCACAAGTAGATTTATACAAAGTTGAGTAGTTTGGATACTAGAATAGGCATGGATCTAATAGGTTCCCTCAATTTTTTCCTTTTGGATGTATCGTATTTTCTATCCATACTTAGTTCAACCTACGGTGTCTTCCCAAACAAACAAGAACAACGAACATAAAGCCGAGCATTTTGGTTGTCACGTCTTCTCTTTTATTCCACCACAAAGTCTTTTGAGCCACATATTTCACACAAGGTCTTACTTATGTACCATGAACAAGACACAAAACAAGACAGGACATAACTAACATGACACACATATAACTGACACTGACGAAAAAGAAATGAAAAAAGAACAAATTGTATAGGAAGTGCAACTTAGAGATGTTAATGGAAATATTGCTTCAAATATCAACCTGATCTGGATTTAAACAGGAATGCAACAAATTACAGAGATAACCATAAACACAGAGATGCAATGGAAATAATACTTCATTTCATTACTGTAAAACACTGAAATATGCTTACAAACAGAAGTGGAAATAAACTAGCTAGGGCAATGGTAGCTTATCTTTGAGAAGAGATGTGGCGGCTACATGCCTCTGAAATCTATTACAATGAGGCTCGAAGGCCTCCATATTGTTGAGAAACAATGGAAAACCCTAAACATCCAAAAACCTAACCCTAGAAGATGAAACGCTAAATTGTGGGCATCGTTTGGGTAAATTGGTATATCAACTTTCGAGGTCGTAACTTTGGCATATGATCTCTGTTTGGCGTGCACAATATCTCGCTAGAAAGATCTATACGAGAACTACAAATTTGCGAAGAGAAACATTAGTCCATGGACCCATGTTGCTCTCAGTTTTCCCAAAAAACGTCGTTTAGGGCCTCAAAATGGCTCCCGAAGTTCAAGACCTGAAAAACTGCTAAAAATAGTAAATTGTGCTACAATAAAGGAAACTGAACAACTGAAAGAAACAATGGTGGGCGTCCAAGTGGACTTGGCGGGTGGCCACAAATATCCAACTGGATCATTCCTCCCCCCTTAGGAAGCAATGGTCCCCATTGCCTTGAGTTCCTCCATGAGATGAGGAAACTTCTGCTAAACTTAGTCCCTGGTGAGCCACTTGCCCTGGTGAAGGAGTTGGTCTGCTTTGACAACTCGATACAGTTGGATATTCTGTTGGAGAGTGTACTTGATCTGTGTTTAAATGATCCGATCAGTGGCAGCTTGTTCCATGCAATATGGATTTAACTCTATGGGTGTGAGTTGTTCTGCAATGCCGGATGTGTCTAGTAATGGTAGAAAGTATGGTCGAAGGCGGTCCACGTTGAACACTGGGTGTGGGCCAAGGAATGGGGGAATGTTGAGCTAAAATGCATTGTCTCCCACAGCCTTGGTAATGGTGTAAGGACCATATCGAAGTGGTCTGAGTTTCCGATAGGCTCCGATAAGGCGTTCCCTTTGCAAACGCAACCAGACTTTGTCGCCCACCTGAAACTTGTGTGGCACCCGACGTTGATCATGTCACTACTTGTACTTGGCATTTGATTTCTCCAAAATGCCATGGACCTACTGGCGAATATGTTGGCTGTTCTCAATGAAGTTGTTTGCCTTATCCGTTTCAGATAAGACATGAGCCGAATCTGCTTGAGTAGCTGCAAATGGCATGGCCACATCAATGGGACATAGTGTCTGGAATCCCAAGCCCACCTGAAAAGGGTTGTGGCCAGTCAAGCTGTGGAGAGCCCAGTTCTAGCTGTGTTGAACATAATGGAGGCTCTCGTCCCATGTGCGTGGATGCTTTGAGTTGTACATGCACAAAATGTGTACGATCATCCTACTGACAACCTCTGTCTGGCCATCATTTTGAGGATGGAAGGTTGTGGACTTAGTGAGTTTGGTGTCAAGCATCGACTAGAGACTGGACCAAAATGTACTAAGGGACCTGCTGCCCCGATCTTAGATAATAGACTGTGGGATCCCAAAGTGTACCCACACTTGTTCAAAGAAGAGTTTAGCAGTGGCTTCTGCTGCGATATTCTTCTTGTAGACCGCCATAATGGCCATTTTCGAGAACCTATTGACGACCACAAAAACACAGTCGTTTCCATGCTTAGTGGAAGGAAGGCCTGACATGTAATCCATGGAGATGGATTCCCAAGGTTGACTAGGGGTAGGCGGGGTATAGAAGCCTTACTTCTTGATGGTCGGTTTGGCAATGGCGTAGGCAGTGCATGATCTAATGTACTTCCCAACATCCTGGAGAAGATTAGGCCAATAGCAATACTTCTGCAATACTGCCACCATTTTCTCGACCCCGAAATGCCTAGCAACCCGACTATAGTGTGCTTCCAAAATCATCTTGGCATGCTCGCTTGAAGGAACACAAAGGTGACCCGGGTGGCATAACAGGGCATCCTGGAGGTGAAAATATAGAACATGCTGACCCTCCAAGACTGTGTGGTATGTGTGGCCGAATTCTGGGTCGCTTTTGTAGTGAAGTGGCCAATCAGAAGTCTCATGCCCATAAGAGTTGAGCACGGTGGTTAACGCCATGATCGGTGGTCGACTGAGGTAATATGCAACATTATTGGTGCTGCCCTTCTTATACTTGATATTTAGATGGAACTATTGCACGTATGTGGACCACTTCTGATGGAAATCATTCTGCAATTTCCCTTGGGTCTGTATGAACTGCAAGGGTCGGTGGGTTGTGTGGATGGCCGTTTCCTTCCCCAAAATGTAATGCTTCCATTATCAGCAGGCCTGCATAATGCAATACATGTCTTTGTCATAAGTGGGATACTTCCACACTGTGTCTGAAAGTGTCTAGCTATGATATGCGACTGGATGCCCGTGTTGAGTAAGGACTGCCCCAATAGCATAGTCAGAGGCATCTGTCTCGACCTCAAATGGTTGTTGCAAGTCTGTTAATGCGAAAAATGGTGTCGAGCAAAGGTGATCTTTCAACTCTATGAATGCCTTCTGTTGAGATTCAGACCAAAATAATTTTTCTTTCGCTCCTCCGTTGGTGACTTGACTCAAGGGCCAAGTGATATGAGAAAATCCCAACACGAACCTGCGGTAGAAGTTGGCAAGACCTATAAAGCTGCGAAGCTCTGTCAGAGTGGTTGGAGATGGCCAATACCGAATGACTTGGATCTTGGATGGATCCACATGCACCCCTTGTTCATCAATAATGTATCCCAGATATTGAACCTCGGTCATGCGAAAAGTGCATTTCTCCAAATTGGCACATAACTTGTGTTGCCACAGTGTTTGGAGAACCTGTTAGATGTGGTGTAGGTGCTCTTCCCAACTCTGGCTGAATATCAAGGTTTCATCCAAGTATACCACTACATATGAGTTGGTGAATGGCCGCAAGATGTCATCCATTAGCCTCATGAAGGTTGCAGGAGCATTCGTCAATCCAAAAGGCATAACCAACCATTTGAAAAGGCCCTCCTTGGCTTTGAAGGTGGTCTTCCACACATCGTAGGGTTCGATTGGTACCTGGTGATATCTTGACTTCAAATCAATCTTGCTGAAATATTTTTCCCCCTTTAGTTGGTCCAGGAGGTCATCAATCCATGGGATCGGGTACCTATTACAGACAGTGATCTTGTTCAGCACCAAATAGTCAATACAGAGTCTCCAAGTCCCATTCTTCTTCTGTACCAACACGATCAGGCTCCCACAGGGTGATGAACTTGGACAGATGTGACCTTTCTACAGCAATTCCTGAATCTGCCTCTTGATTTCATCGTTCTCTAGAACAAAGCATCAATAGATTGGTCCACTAGGCAGCGGCACACCTGGGTTTAGATCAATGGACTGCTTGACCTAACAATGTAGAAGAACCCCTGCGGGGGAGGTGAAGATGTCCTCGTACTCCTCCACGACCTTGTCCATCCGTAGTTGTCGTGTGGAGGGGCCTTATCTAGAGGTCGTGGCCACTGTCTTCTTCTTTCCTTGAGGGTGTATCATCAGGAAAACAAATTTCCCGGTTTTGGAAATGAGCTTACTGCATTGTTTTCTAGTAACCAAAGAGATGGCGGTAGGCGGTGCTACCTCCAGTATCCTGTACAACTTATTTCCCAAAGTAACAATAACAGCACGGGGCCTTGATTCATACACAACATGTTGCTTCCACAAGTATGGTTGTTCTAATAATACATCACAAACTTCAAGGGGAGAAATGTCACATAGTACCTCATCCGTGAAGGGCTTGATGTTGTATGGAAGGCGACACTGTTAGCTCACGCGAAGATCCCATCCTTAGTGAAACCACCCAAAGGTGTGCGGTTGTGGATGTGTTGTGTTTAGTAAGCCTAACTACTTCATGACCTCTGCTGAAATGCAGTTCTTTTGGCTCCCGCTGTCAAAAATGAACTGTAGCGGGGAGCCCTTTACCCACATCTAGGATTGGAAGAGACGCTCCTCCTCCACTGGATCTTCGGGTTCCCCCTTCTAGATCTTCGAAGTGGCAATGGTGTCGTTGGGCTCCGCATCTATAATCTGCTTCCCTTTATCATTCCCCTTGTCAGGTTCTGACTCAGAGTCAGAACATGCATCTGATTCTAAAACCTTTAGCTCGGACACCAGTGACTGCTTGGCCCGACACTCACTTGTGTTGTGAGTGGAGCTCTTATGGAACTCACACCACTTTCTTATGTCCTTTTTCGGCTTCGCGGCGCTATTCTCTGCTTGCAGCTTTGGCAGGTTGTCTTGGGCCACCCCACCATGGCTTTGTCCTTTGTTCTGCGGTTTGGGGGCACCTTTCCCTTGCTTTAGATTTGCAGATCCAAAGTCTCGTTTCTTCTGTTTAAACTTTTGCTCGACCTTGATGGCATATCGATATGTCGTGTCGAGCGAGGAGATGTTCACGAATTCTATTTCTTCTTGGATGTACTTCTGCAGGCACCTGCGGTATTTGAGTACCAAATGTTGCTCTGAATCCTTAATACCCAACTTTGTGCCAAGTGTATGGAAAATATTGGTAAACTTCGGCACGTCTTGGTCCCTTCCCTACCGTAGCATGGTCCACTTTATGTATTGATCCTCATAGCTTCCAATAGGGTAGTACTACTCCTTGATGGCATCCTGGAACAAATTCCAGGTGGGTGCGGCCGAAAATAGTGAGCTTGTACTTTCATCCTTCTACTTGCAATAGGTCTCCCATCAGTCCTTGACGTGGGGGGTTGCTTTACGAAGAGCGAAAATAATCTTTTCCCGGCTGGAAAAATCATGAACAGAAAAATAACCCTCTAGCAGATTTAACCATGTATCGACGACATCTGCGTCTATCCGACCCTCGAATATGGGGATTTCAAAATCAACTTGTACCTTAAACAGTGTGGTGTTTCTAGAGTAGTTGTTGGAAGTCGATGTGTCGCCCCTAGGTAGCCACTGAAGGATCTAGGAAAAGTTGTCCATCATCACGTTCCTTTGTCGCTCGAGGGCTTCTTCGAGCAAGATTTTGATATGATCTCCTACCCCGTCATCTTTCTTTTCATCCACCATGGGGGGCCGTCAGGATTTGCGAGGTTGGTCTTGCAAAGGTTCGACCAGTTCAATCCCTAACTCCTTATATCCCAACCTCGTCGGGACATGCAAAGAAAAACAGAGAAAAAACAGACCGCTATGATACCACTGAGCCAGATTTAAATAGGAACGCAACAAATTACAGAGATAACCATAAACACAGAGATGCAGCAGAAATAATACTTCATTTCATTACTGTAAAACACTGAAATATGTTTATAAAGAGAAATGGAAATAAACCAACTAGGGTGACGGTAGCTTATCTATGAGAAGAGATGTGGTGGCTACATGCTTCTGAACTGTGTTACAATGAGGCTCGAAGGCCTGTTTATTATTGAGAAACAATGGAAAACCCTAAACATCCAAAAACCTAACCCTAGAAGATGAAACGCCAAATTGTGGGCCCCGTTTGGGTAAATTGGCACATCAACTTCCCGGGGTCGTAACTTTGGCATATGATCTCCATTTGGCGCGCACAATATCTCATTAGAAAGATCTATTCGAGAACTACAACCTTGGGAAGAGCAACATTCGTCCATGGACCCATGTTGCTCTCAGTTTTCCCAAAAAACGTCATTTAGGGCCTCAAAACGAATTCGGAAGTTCTGGACCCAAGAAAACTACTAAAAATAGTAAATTGTGCTACAATTAAGGACACTGAACAACTAAAAGAAACAATGGTGGGTGGCCACCAATATCCACCTGGATCATGACTGTTTATAGGAAGGGGGTCAATCTTCCCATCTAAGGATTTCATCTTGAAGGCATTATGATTGCTTCGATGGTGAATGGGCCAATCCATAGAGGTTGGAACTTCGTGTGTTCGCCCTTTTCTTTGTGGGATTTGTCCCACTTCAATACTAAGTCACCCACATCTAAATGCTTAGTCCCTATAGATTTCTTGTCAAACCAACACTTAACATGGTTTTGATGGATAACAAAACTTTCTTTGGCATTGATCCTTTCTTCCTCAAGTTTGAGTAAAGTATCTATCATGTTCTAAACTAGAAAGCAAGGTCTACCTTAGGACCCTTGGGAGAGTTGCAAGGTAAGGAGATATAGCTTCGGGGACAAGATAACTTCTTTACCATAAACCAGAAAGTATGGAGAGGTTTTGATGGAAGGCTTAGTAATTACAAGGTCAACCCATAATGCATTTGTCAAAACGTTGTGCCAATTCCTTTTCCCAGAGAAAATGGTTTTCTTGAGTATGCAGATAAGACTTTTATTCGTCGATTTGGTTAAACCATTTCCCTACAGGTAACAATTAAATGCATGCTTTAACACAATACCATTTTCCAATGCAAATTCTTAAAATCTCAATGAAGAAAAATAAGTCGCATTATCAAAGAAAAGAGACATTGGAACGCCAAACCTGTTTATATTGTTTTTCTTTAAGAAGTGGATGACTTCCTAGTCATTTACTTGTCTTAAGGGAATTGCTTCTCTCCACCGAGTAAAATAATATGTCGTTGTTAAAATATATCGGTGTTTCTTTGATGAATGTGGAAAGATTTATTTGATAACATCTAGTCCCCACTGTTAGAATGGTTCCTCAACTACTATTGGTAATAGTGGGGTTACTGACTTTTGATCCCGATCGACACATCTCTGACAAGCTCTGCACTTGCAAACATAAACGTGAGCATCTTTGAATAAGGTCGGCCAATAATAACCAGCCCTCATCATTTTATGCGTAGTTGTGTCACCCGCATAGTGACAACTTGTTGGTTCATCGTGTAAATCTTTCAGTGCATTCTCTATATCTTGAGACTCAAGGCATCTTAGCAAGACACCACTATGGTGCTTTCTAAAAATCACTCAATGAATAAGTTGGTAGGATAGAGCTTTGAGGTGAATGTCCCTCTTTTTTTTACTCGATAAATGTGTGGGAAAGTTGTTGTGCTATAGAAATTGTCATATGTCTTAATACCATGGCATTATTGATTTGGTCTGGGGAACATGTTCAATGTTGTACATCTCTATTTCTTGCTCCCACCCTAAAAGATCTTGCTCGGGAGCATCTCTTGCTTCAGATGCAAGTTGACAAAGGTCATGACCCTTGATGGTATGAACTCATTTAAACTCCACATCATATTCTTGTAAACAAGTTATCTAATTTTCCCTCTTCTCACCCAACACCTGTTGTGCAAAAATTGTACTAACCATTGGGTGAGGCACAAATATGATTGTGTGAGATTCAAGGAGATGGGGCCTGAAGTATTTCACTGCCATATATACATCGTAAGCTTGTTTATCAATGGCAGGATAATTTAGCTGTGACCACTATAAGCCATCACTCATGAAAGAGATAGGTCGTTCATTTCCTCAACATCCTTTTGAGTTAGTACAGTCGCAATAGATGAATCTAAAGCAAAAGTATAAAGTGGGAAATCTTTTCCATAATCAAGATTGAATAACGCAGATGCATCAACGATAGCTTGTTTAATTTGAGCAAAAGCATCCTTCTCCCTTTTGCCCATTTGTAAGTCGCATATTTCTTAATCATCTCTTGTAAAGGTTTAACTATTTGAGCATAGTTAGAGTTTCCCTAAGAAAGATCACATAGCCTTCTTATTCACTAGGAACATAATTTGAGTTATAGCTTTGACCCTTTCGGGATAAACTTTAATTCCATTCTTTGCAATGATGGGTCCTAAGAGAGTGCCTTCTGACACATCAATTATGCTTTTCTTGGGATTGAGAGAAATCCCATATTCGCGACACCGCTCAAATATTTGCTTCAAATGACGTACATGATTTGATCTTATTTTGGAAAACATAGTAACATCATCCAAATAAACAACTACACTTTGGCCAATCAGGCCATGGAAAGCGATGCTCGTCACTCTTTGAATTGTAGCACAAACATTAGTAAGCCTAAATGGCATACGCTTAAAGGTGAATGTTCCCCACTTGGCCCTGAAGGTAGTTTTAAGACGATCTGGTTCTGCTACTAGCACTTGATTATAACCAGACAAAAAAAAAACAAAACAAAACAAAAAAAAATCTAGTAGCGAGAACATCTCATACCCAGATATTGTTTGGAGGATCTGTTCGATTGATGGCACCGGGTAGTTATCTTTATCAGATGCCTGGTTGAGATTACGAAAATCAACACATAACCTTATCTCACCATAATTCTTTCTGACTGGACCAAATTCCAAACCCAAGTGGAATGTCTAACTTTGAAAATGGTCTGAGCATCCAACAACTTTCTCAATTCCTTTTGGATTAGGAGTTCCTGTGTTGGATGGACTTTTCTTAACTCCTGTAGAAAAGGTTTCACCCTTATTTGATGGGAATGACATGTTGTATGATACGACTATCATATGTATTTAAGTCATTGTAACAACCCTGGGTTAAAATTTCATGTAATAAAACTTAATAAAGGAAAAATAAGACCACGGGAAAGGGACATTTATTCCAAGTTGAATGTTGGGAAAAACATCCTAGTGGGGGTGTTCATTTGGTTTATTATGGCTAAGGAAATTGGAAAAGGCAATGGATAAGGCTTTGAAAAGGCAAAAAGATATTTTGGCACTTTATTTATGAAAATAAAGGAAATTAAGAGAAAAGGAAAGTGAAAGGTCACAGGTTGCATATGAGGAGGAAATTGAAGGAAAATAATGGAAAATTGAAGAAAATGGAGGCATCAATGATAAAAAGGATTATGAGGATCAATTCATTGCCTTTTGTCAGTTTAGTGTTAGAATTTGTCTCAAAGAGGAGAAAGCACCAAGAGGAGAAAGAAAGTAAGCAAGCAAGGAAAGGAAAGGAAAAGAAAAGTAAAGAAGGACAAGGAAAGCAAAGGAAGGCAAGGATCAAGCAAATTTAGCGGGAATACTTGCAGGTAACAAATTGCATGTGTGATTTCCTAACTGGTTTTGACATGCATGGTATGTGCATGTTGGTTTATGGTTTTTTTGTTGTCATCGGAATGGATTTTTCCAGGATTCGCCAATGGACTTTAGCCTAGCCTTGTCATTTCTAGATAGTCATGGTGTGATGGGATTATTTATCGGTTTGTCTTTGGATTTTCGGATGGTTTCGAAATCCGGGTTGAGGTGGTCTCCAAAAAATTCCCAAAGGCCTAGGAATCCCTTGACCAGTAATGGTGGGATACATGGTAAAGATTGAGGGTGGAGACGGTAAAATTCCTCAAGGATGGTGAAGGAATCTGGAGGCATCCAAACTCCATTTGGTTTTGTGATCTTGGCACTGGTTTAGGTGAGATCACAATATGGTGAGGGTGGAGGTGGTTTAACCTCTGGATTCCCTTAGCTGTTTATGGATTAGTTTATCCCATGAGATCCCACATTCATGCTTGGAATATGGCACGGGGGTGATTGGATGAAGAGAGATATGGTTCATCCAATCTATGGTTAGATGGTTCGTGAAAGTCCCAAACTCGGTTGTTAATTGTCTATGGTTAATAAAATCTTAATTTTCTCTTAATTTTGGTAAGGAAATGTACTTGTTATCATGTGGCTCTAATGGTTGTTCTCTCGTCGTTATTTGTCTAGTTATATGCCGGTTATAAGAATGGTTTTATGGCATATCTCAATCATGGATATTTTCATGTTTTCACTCATAACTAAATAAATAATCAATGCAATACCTAATTGATGTTATGACAACTAATGTGAGAAGGTAGAGACCCTTCTTGTTAAACCTCGGACAATTTTTCAATCCCATATGTTCAGACTTGCATTCATGACATGTAGGTGGCATATCTACCAAGTGTTTTACATAATGTCGGTCCTAGTTGTGAATGGTCATGCCAATCCTAGTTCTAGTTTGGTTTAAAAGCATTGTCCTCATGTCTTTTATGAGTTTTGGAAGTTTCATAATTTTATGGGCAGTGGCTAAGCCCCAACCTTGGAAATTAGCCTTAATTCTTGCAGTCATTGGCACAACACTGGTAGAAAAAGGCCACAATCACACTAATGTATACCTATGGGAGTGACTGGGAACCTATAATGGCATGGAGGCCTTGTCAAGGGAGTGACTGAGGCTCTAGTTCAGGGAAAAGGTGAGTTGTCTTAGGGGTTGGACACCTGGAGGGGTTGGGTTATTCCTAGAGGTCTTGTGGCACCTGAGGGAAGTCAGTAAGGTATTGTTTTGTTGACTCCATTTCCTTAAGGTCATATAGGAGGTTGAGTCATAGCATAGTAACCCCTCATCTCATCTTTACCCTAGGCACGCCGATGAAAGTGGATAGATGTGAGAGCAGTCGATGTTACAGGGTGGTATCAAAGCATGGTTCAACACTTGGACTAGATGGGCTAGATGCATGTTGTTATGCATGGATTGTCATGGTTAAGGTTGTCATGCATGAGGTCATTGCATGTATTTTATGCCATAGTGATGCATTGGTATGTTATGAGGTTGACATTTTATCGAGATAGGGCAGGAGATGTATATCATTAAAACAAGGTTGCAGCACTAGAATTTGGGATAAGAGCGGATCATCATACAGTTATTGTATGTTTGGCATACAGGTATGTTCGTTAATGATTGTTATAAGCATTAGGGTTGTGTATATGTATGTCAGTCTATGGTTGTTGTGGTTACATGTATGATAGATGTTAGTTAATTAATGTGATCATATGTACCGGTGTCGGTTAGTCATGAAGGATAGTAACTTGTTATTATATGCATTGTGGTCATATGCATGATGGTTACGTTCATTCTAATTAGGATCTTGATGTTATATGTATCATGCTAATTTGGATTGGCATATGTGGATGGTTTGGGTTATGAAATTCAGGTATGAGTTGATATGCTTGTGATATTGTGTCATAATAATATAGACTGACTGTGTGCATGTGATTGTTATGCATGAATGACAATTGTTTATGAGTTTATGATGTGAACATGTCAGCTAGTTACTGTTATGGATATCATGATCTTAATTATGTTTGGGTTGACATGTTGTGAAGTTATATCATGCTAATCTAGATTGATTGTGCGGATAAGATAGCCTCCCCTGAGATACATTAAGGTATGAGCTTGATTATGTGGCCTATTTGGATGAGTTTGATTATGTCACCTATTTGGTATGAATTTGCTTATGTCGCCTACTTGGTGCTTGAATGCTTGATTGTGTCATCTAATTGGTGTTTGAGTGTTAGGTGTCTATTATGTCGTCTATCTATTGTTTGAATGCTTGACTAGTTACATGATATGAGTTTGTATCTATAATATTGCATGAAGGAATGATCTTGTTTGAGATGGTTGCATAAACACATGTGTGTGAGAATAGTTGATATGTACTTGAGTGTAAGTAGGTGATAGTTGTTTCATTATGTATTATAACTAATGAATGTGAGTTGACTGTTGATTATGACATGGTTGTTAGACTTGGTAAAAGTTGATTTAAAATTAATAGATATGGTGTCTTGACCTTTGGAACATGTGGCTGACATGTGCGTTCAGTTACAAGGCAGCGTGCTTGGCACAACAAGGTAAGATAATTGGTATATTGTTATATTTATTTATACACTGATAGCTATGTGTTTATGGCAATATGATACAGGGAATTGCATGGCAAAGAGACTTCCATGAAATCTTGGAGAATGGGGACTGAGTCATGGTGTTTGTTGTTAGGCTTATGCTTTTGTTCATTTTTTGTTGTGCTTGTTTGCGGCTCTATATATGTCTAGTGTATGGACATACCACTTTGTTTTTGGTGTCGTATTTCTATTAGTTTTCATGGATTTATTTTTGGTCGCTTTTGGTTCTTGCCTTTTATGTTTTGAGGGTATTGGGATTAGTTGGGGAAAGAGTGAAGTTGATGGAGCTTGGGGAGAGTTGATTGAAGTCCAATAGGTAATGTAAGACCTAAATGAAGTTGATGCATGTATAAGGGAAACTAAAGGCAAGAGTATGATAGCTGGTTGGATTGGTGGGGTCCACTGGGGTAAATGAAGAGTGGCAAGAAAGTCATGAGAAAGGTAACAAGAAAAGTAAGGTAAATAGATTTGAGGTGTCAGATGCCTTGGCTATGTTGGGAATTGTTGTTGTCAATGTTATGCATGCTTTGCATGGATAAAGGGAGTTCTCTTAACCTTGATGTTAGGATATTTGGTAATTATGTGGTGATCATATGTTGTGATTATGTGTGTGTGTTGTTGTCTGACAAGGTCATCAGGGATCATGATTGCTTTATTGTAAGGATTATATATATGTATGTATGTCATTGTCTGGTAGGGTCATCAAGGATCATTCTTATGGAGGAATGATTATTTATTGCAGGTGAATGGCATGAAGAGGTTCCTGGTTTATGAGGAATCAAGTGGGAAGAGTAGCCCTAACAGATCTATGAGGCCAGTATCATGTGGATGTGAATTGATATTATGTGATTATATTATGTCTATGTTTATTTTATGAATAGGTAATGTTGAGGGATACATAAGCAGAATGAAAGCAGTATGACCCGCGGCATGTTGGGACAAGCATGGATAAGACACTAGAAGCAAGGTTGCTTGGTAAGGACAGTGTGGTCTTAGGATGTGTAGTACCAGTGTTGTGTACATGTAGCAAATGCAGTATTGTGTACATATGATGTTGTGTGCATGCTACATATATGATGTTTTATGCATGTTGCATATATAGTGTTGTGTGCATGATTGCATATGCAGTGTTGGGTACCGATGGTGCTAAGTACATGTCATATATGCAGTGCTATGGTGTTATGTACATGTTGTGAATGTAATGCCATGTACATTTTTGCAGCGTACATGTTGTATATGCACTGTAATGTACATATGGTGTAGCGTACAGGTTGTACATATGGTGTTGTGTACATATGGTGTGATGTGCATGATTGTACATATGTACGTGTGGTACATGTGGCGTTGCGTGCATGTGGTGTTGTATACATGTTGTGCAGATGGTGTTGTGTACATTTGGTGCTATGTACACGTCATATGAATGGTGTTGTGTACACGCTGTGCAGATGGTGCATTCTACATGTGGTGTTGTGCACATGTTGTGCAGGTGGTTCCATGTATGTGTGCTGGTGTGTACATATTGTGCAGGTGGCACTATGTACATGTGGTACTGTGTACACGTTGTACATTTGGTATTGTGTACATGTTGTACATGTTGTGTTGTGTATATTTGGTATGGTTTACAGATATTGTGTAGTCGTTGTATCGCGAAATGTGTATTCGTGGTATTGTACAGTGTGTACATACATATGTTGTGTTGTACACTGGGTGTAGGTGTATGTGTTGTGTTGTGCACCAAGTGCAGGTGTATGTGTTGTGTTGTACACCGGGTGTGGGTGTATGTGTTGTGTTGTACACTGGGTGTGGGTGTATGTGTCATGTTGTACACCGGGGGTAGGTGTATGTTTTGTGTTGAACATTTTGTATGTGTATGTGTTGTACAGTGTGATGGGACAGACATGTATGGGATTGTCTGGGCCCTTGTGTTTCTATTGAGGGTTGAGGCGGTTTAGTCTCTATATGACCTTGTTGTTGATATTGAGGGTTGAGACGGTCTAGTCTCAAGATAACCTTGTTGCTATTGAAGGTTGGGGTGGTTTAGTCTCGAGACACCCTTGTCGTTGATATTGAGGGAGGAGGTGGTTTAGTCTCTGAATTCCCTAGTTTCTTAAAGAGAAGGAATTGGGTGGTTGTTGCGTTTGGCAATTGATTCAGTGTGTGTATGAAAAGGATAAAGAACAAAGGAAAAAGCAAAAGAATCATTTGAAAGATAAGTATCGATATTTTATCTCAGTTTTATATTTGCTTGTAATCTATGACTTTGATTTATGATGGTTACATGTGATCTATGATTTTGATTTATAATGGTTGTGTTTTGAGCTAACTGGATATGATATGTTTATACATGGTGATTCGGTCAAAGATATGGTTTGACTTGTTGTGATAGGAACTAAACATAATTGCATGTGTACCTTATTGGTGGGCCATTGATAAGGTATGATTTGAAAGCATGGAAATGCTCGGTTGGGTAGTTGAAATTGACTGCAAGGAATAGTGGCAGTGGCAAAAGGAATTGGAACATGCATCAGTAAGTTCGTAAAGCACTTCAGAGCAGGGCCATTGTGGGACACTGGTACCCAATAGTGTCCGTTGATTGTCAGGAGCATGCTATAATTGGTATGATGGTTTTGAGGTGGGTATATTCCTTGGTTGTTTGACCTTCCAATGCGAGGAATCCTTGCCAAGGGATGGATCACTCGAGATAAGGGATGTCGAGGAACTTGGAAGGTGGGTGACTACATGGAAGGGGATGACTAGATTGCCCAAGGGACTGTGTAATAGAGAAGGGAAGGTCAGGGAATGGATTTGTTTTGGTCATTAGCATTGCTAGATGGAATCAGATGCACATTGGGAGTATGCCTTGGAATAATGAGCCGGTAACTGTTCACTGAGAGGACATGTGGCGCAAGATTGTAGCACTGCAAATTGGATGCAGGTTTGACTTTGGAAGTGGATTCTGGACTTCTTGGGAAGGAGGTGAATCTTGGTCTTACTTTGAGGGTGGAGGTGTGTAACTCTAGACTCCCTTATTGTAGATGCAAGCATCATATCCTTTTATTTGCTGGTTGAGAAAATGTGCACATGTGTATATGTGTATACTAGTGTAAATATTGTATCGAGCTGGATTTATAAATCTCCATTGACAATATGGTTATTTTCTGGTTGAAGTAAATGTGCATAAGTACATGTGGTTGTTATTGTAAATACCGAAATGATTTGTGTTATAAATCTCTTGTACATGGTATGATTGTCATGTATTCAGTAGGTTGTTCATTGTAAATACTACAATGAGTTAGGTTATAAAGCTCTAGAGGTAGTATGTTTTTGCTTGTTAGTGGTTTTTTTGGGTATAAGTATGGTTTAACACCGAGGACGATGTCACCCTAAGGGGGTGGGGTTTGTAACAACCTCGGGTTAAAAGTTCATATAATAAGAGTTAATAAAGGTAAAATAAGACCACATGTAATGGACAATTATTCCAAGCTAAATGTTGGGCAAAACATCCTAGTGTGGGTGTTCATTTGGTTTATTATGGCTAAGGAAATTGGAGAAGGCAATGGCTAAGTCTTTGAAAAGGCAAAAATGTATTTTGGCACTTTATTTATGAAAATAAAGGAAATTAGGAGAAAATGAAGGTGAAAGGTCACAGGTAGCATCTGAGGAGGAAATTGAAGGAAAATAATGGGAAAACGAAGAAATAGAGGCATCCATGATAAAAAGGATTTTGAGGATCAGTTCACATCCTTTTATAAGTTTAGTGTTAGAATTTGTCACAGAGAGGAGAAAGCACCAAGAGGATAAAGAAAGTAAGCAAGCAAGGAAAGGAAACAAAAATCAAAGAAGGACAAGGAAAACAAAGGAAGGCAAGGATCAAGCAACTTTAACGGGAATACTTATAGGTAACATATTGCATGTGTGATTTCATATTTGGTTTTGACATGCATGGTATGTGCATGTTGGTATATGGTTCTTTCATTGTCATCAGAATGGACTTTTTTCGGGATTCGATAGTGGATTTTCGCCTTGCCATTTCCAGATAGCCATGATGTGATGGGATTCTTTATCGATTTGAGCTTTGGATTACCAAATGGTTTCAGAATATGGGATGAGGTGGTCTCGGGAAAATTCCCAAAGGCCTAGGAATCCCTTGACTGGTAATGGCGGGATACATGGTAAAGCCTGAGGGTGGAGACGGGAAAATTCCTCATGGATGGTAAAGGAATCCATAGGCATCCAAGCTTAGTTTTGGTTTTTGATCTTGACATCGATTTAGGTGAGATCACGATATGGTGAGGGTGGAGGCGGTTTAACCTTTGGATTCCCTTGGTTGTTTATGGATTGGTTTATCCCATGAGATCCCACATTCATTCTTGGAATATGGCACAGGGGTGATTGGCTGAATAGAGATATGATTCAGCTAATCTATGGCCAGGTGGTTCATGGAAGTCTTGAGCCCGGTTGGTAATTGCCTATGGTTAATAAAAGTTAAGTTTACATTGCTTTTGGTAAGGAAATGTACTTGTTATTATGTGGCTCTAATGGTTGTTCTATCATTGTTATTTATCTAGTTATACGCTACTTATAATTTTATGATAGATCTCAGTCATGGCTCTTTTCATGTTTTCACTCATAACTAAATAAATAATGAATGTAATACCTAATTGATGTTATGACAGCTAATGTGAGAAGGTAGAGACCTTTCTTGTTAAACCTCAAACAAGTTTTCCGTCCCTTATGTTCAGACTTGCTTTCATGACTTATAGGTGGCATATCTACCAAGTGTTTTGACAGAATGTTAGTCCTGGCTGGGGATGGTCAGGTCAAGTTCTAGTTCCAGTTTTGGTCTACAAGCATTGTCTTCATGACTTTTATGAGTTCTAGAAATTTCAGAACTTTTTGGGCAGAGGCTAAGCCCCAACCGTGGAAAGTATCCTTAATTCTCATAGTCATTAGCACAACATTTGTAGAAAAAGACCATAGTCACACTAATGTAGGAATATGGGAGAGACTGGGAACCCATAGTCACATGGAGGCCTTGGCAAAGGACGACTAAGGCTCTACGTCATGGAAAAGGTGAGTTTTCTTAGGGGTTGGACACCTAGAGGGGTTGGGTTATTCCTGGAGGTTTTGTGGCACCTGAGGGAAGTCAGTAAGGTCTTGTTGTGTCGACTCCATTTCCTTAAGGTCATCTAGGATACTGAGTCATATCATAGTAACCCCTCATCTCATGTTAACCCCGGGTAATCTGGTGAAAGTGGGTAGATGTGAGAGGAGGCGATGTTACAGTCATTGTATGTCCATGCAAACACATCAAAATATTGTTTGAATAAGAAGATGAATGTTTTTCATTCTTGTGGAGAATAACATGTATCGAGGTGTACATACTTTGAATCTTCTTGAGTCCCCAAATTGACTTGTTCAGATGATAACTTCAAGCTCCGAGTCTTTGTGTAAATTGGCCCTCTGAACCGTTTTGCTGATCATATAATTTTTCTAGGGACACCACACCTTTAGGCATAGTGTTACCTTTCACCGCATTAGATGCCTCCTGCAAATCCTTGTCATGGTCATCCTTCTCAATGGTAGCATTTTTAAACATGTCTGCATTAGCCATAAAATGTAGTATTTGTTGGTCGTCATTTATTAATGGAGACATTCTAGTAGTTGCATGAGCTAATGCATCTATTGCAACATTTCTAAGCATAGGAATAAAAACTATATTAAAATTTGAAATAATTAATCAACAGCCACACCTCCTACTAGTAATTTTTAAAATTTGGTGAAACACAGTGCATAGTGTCTTGTATCTATCGAGTAACCACTTATGAGTTGCCAATTACCTTGAGCAACTATACCTTTAGGTTGATGGCTTTCTTTAGTCCAAGGACGAGAGCTTCATATTCGGTAGTATTATTTGTAAACTCGAACTCCAAATGACATGATAGGATGTGCTTCTTATTGCATGGGTCTACAAATACGCAACCAACTCTAGAGCCATCCTGCTTCTTTGAACCGTCAAATTATAGAGTCCAAATATCATTAGCTACTAAATTGTTTCCTATATTATTATTACTATTACTATTTACATCTATATTACAAGATTCATTAGCACCAGTCGTAGTACAAGGAAGGAGCTCCAACTGTGTATTAGGTGGGATGGGTGATGCTTGTGCTTAATAACACTTGTGAATAGTTTCTAAGAAACAATTTCCAAATATTAAAACAAAAAAAGCAACAGGCTCATTATGACCCTCAAGTGGCGTCACAATGTATTTCATGTATGATTCACTCTCCAGTCGTCTCTAGTTATTTTTTCCCTCATATGGAAGCCATAAATGTGACCAATTTGTAGCAAAATACCCTTGTAATTTACTAGACCAGTGTCTACTCGGAAGTACACCATAGGCTTCACGGATGTCCACAATTACAATATTTATACATTGATGTACTCGATGATTAGATGAAAATCGGATAATAACATTCTTGAGTACACCAATAGTTTGGACAAGGGACTAGTCTAGATGAATGATTTGTACATCAGTTTTATCCCATCTAGCATTAATTTTCTTAATAACAAATAATGGCATTATGGTAGCAGATGCACCAGAACCGACTAAACAATTATGGACATTGTAATTAAAAATTTCGAAAGTTAATAAAAAAGGGGAGCATAGATTGTTAGCATCTAATACTATATCATTAACCAGAACTTCAAGGGCTCGAGAGGACTTACCAAACACATTTTGAGAGGAAGAAGCTTTATCACCTGATGAAGGTTGTGAAAAGTCTTGGACAAGCAATTCACGTTGACCTGTTATCTTTGCGAGCTCAAAGATGGAAATGTTGGTGGGAGCTCTCTTCAAATCTTCAACAATATTATAATCAATTGTTTCACTTTTAATAAGGAGTGATGAAGTGTCTGGGGGAGTGGACTTTTTCGACACTTTTGAAGTAATGGATTTGTTTTTGCTACCAGAGGAAGCGTTCTTCAAAGAAATAGCATTTCTAGACTTACTTTATGCATTATGAGTAGGATTGACCAATGGTGAGATCCTTCTTAACAATTTCACCATCAATTTTTGTCTTGTCACCTCCTATTCATAAATGGGCCCTTGTCTCCTCAAACTATATCAAGCATTCTGTTTCTGAGGTGGGACTTTGCTTTGCGGTGGTGCCTCAACACTCTTCTTGTCATCATTTAGAATTCAATCAAACAAATTAACTGCATGTCCAATACTTGTACTTTCTTTAGTCATTGCAGGTTCATTTGTTTCTTTCATTTTATCGAACTACTCATATTCTAGTAAGGTATCAACAATGTGTGCAACCGGAGCATTCATGTTATGGTTCCATTGTGGGCATGTTTTCTCTAAATGCCCATTCCTCATGGAGAACGGTAGTTATCCATGCATATACTTTCTATTTTCAACACAACATTCGAACTCTGGGCAGATTTAGTCAGCTAGTTGTTGTTGTTATTATTATTCCTTCTAAATGGAAAGGACTTGGGGGCTTACTTGATCTGTAAATTGTCGTGGATATTCCACTGGACAGTTTATCACAACAGATCTAATAATATTATATTAAAACTCTGAAAATTATACACTATTATAATTTATTAAACTTTAAGATCTGTGGATTTAACTGTAATTAATGCATTCATGTGAATGAAAATTATGTATAAAAGTAGAGAACAATAAAAAAAGGAACATAAACACACAAGGCAAAAAATATGCTCTCTGGAAAACCCTTTTGAGAGAAAACCCAACTGGAAGGTGAGGCCACTTCTCTCTCTTTCTTTGTCTAGAAATATGGTTGTAGGTACAAAGAAGTAATGACTGTGGCCCATCGGATTCTACAATGCACATATCCTATTTGTGTGCTCTACCTCCTATCTTTCCTGGCAATCTTTGCTCAGTTATGGAACAAAATGCTCTTGAAAGAATGGAATGCATCTTCCTCCTAGTGGGCTGGTTATAACAGAATCTGTTAATCTACTAGTGGTTAAGTTTGACTACATCAACTCTTAAATAGAGTTACAGTATAGACTCTTCTAGAGTATTTTACATCACAAACACGTTTCTAGCCCCTTTTCCATAAATAATGGGGGCTGACGCAACATCCTCCCGAACTATAGGTGTGAAAACAGGAAGGTCTACTTATGAGTGGCATAACTTTTGCATACGAACTCTGATTGACGTGCTTCTTGCACCGTTAGAAATTTCTTTGTGTGTAGAATACCATGAATTAAAATTTTACCCCCAAAAAACATTGTTTGATGCCTCAAAACACTCCCCAAAGGTTTCAAACCTTGTTATGCCAAATTGGGTCTCGTCAATAAAAATGGCCTCATGAGCTTATTCCTCCACTTTTTCCACTCCAGATGCATCGAGATGGTATAATGATCCAATTTGGATCATACGTCCCCATTTTGGGAGGGTTTTGGTCCCCAAAATATTTTACTGAATGAGGTGAGGAAATTTTTCCTCCACCTTCTCTTTGGTGTACCATTTAACTTTGCATGTACATTGTCCCTTCAACCCAATTTTCCAAAGGTAATGCTACCCATGCCTTGTTCTTATGGACCTCTTCTATAAAACGGCATCTTTTGTCAACTCTACCTGAGCGTTTGATGTCAAATTCTCCACAGAAGGCAAGACTTGTTCCGCTTCTTGATCTAGCATGGAAGGCTCATAGAGTTTCAAATTCTCTACATTCACAATTGAGTAAATGCACATATATGGTGGTAAACTGAGACGATAGGAATTATCACCCACCTTTTCTAGTATCTCAAAGGGACCATACCTTAGAGCCTTAATTTTCTTCCCAGGCCCCGATAACATCTTCTTATTCAACTGTAACCATACTATGTCTCCCACCTTGAATGATTTCTCTATTTTGTGTCACAATCATGCCTGGCCTTATAATTCTCTTTCGACTTCTGCAGTGTTTCATGTACTTGTAGATGGATCTGCCTGATCTTCTCTATAAAATTTTCAGCCCTCAAATCATCTCCTGTAAGACCTCCCCTCAATCCTCCTTGTTGCCCATATGCAATATCCAAAGGTGAAGGTGGCAAATATCCAAAACAAGTCTCAAATGGGGACTTTCTTGTAGAAGTGTGGACTGCTCTGTTGTAAGAATGTTGTATATATACTAGATTTTCATCCCAGATCTTCGGATGCTTCTGGTTGTATCCCCTTAGAAGCTGCACCAAAGTCTTGTTGACTACTCATGTCTACCCATCTATCCGCAGATGTTATGTTGTATATCTCTTCAACTTTGTGTCCATATTTTCCCACAATGTAGTCTAGAATGCACTGGGAAATCTTATATCCCTCGCTGAAGTGATGCTCCTTGGTATCCTAAAGTGCACCCAAACCTGTCCAAAGAACAAGTTTGTTGCTTCTTTCTTATTGATGGTCTTTTTATAGGGCATCAGAACTCACATCTTGTTGAACATGTCAACTACCACGAATAGGTAGTCATGTCCCTTCCTGGTTGTAGGTAAACCTCCCACAAAGTCCATGCAAATGATTTCCCAAGGACGAGTAGGTATAGGTAAGGGATGATATAGACCTTATTTCATGTTGTTAAGCTTCCTGGTACAATAAAGCATGCATCCTCTTATGAACCTAGCTATTTACTCTTGCATCTTGGGCCAATACACATACCTTTGCAAGTTAGCCACAACCTTTCCTACACCAAAGTGCCCTGCAACCTTTGAGTTGTGATCCTCTCTGATCAACTGCAATCACTCACCTTTAGGAACACATAACTTATCAAGCATGTAGAGTAACCCATCCTGGAGATGGTAGTCAACGGTGCTATCGCCATCTTACACATGACTATGACTCTGCAACTGCTGATACACCTCCTTGAAGTCCTCATACTCTAAATATGCCTCTCTTTATGAATCATGGGTGAATGGCTCCATGTGCATAAGAGTCCCCAAAGTTGTAATATGTGATGTGGGTGGCCTGAAAAGCATTTAGTCCAACTTGTTTGTGCTTCCATTCCTATACTTGATCATAAAAATCCCATCCACTTGCAATGCCTGGTATGTTGTAGCTTACTCTGGGTCTGCAAGTACTGTAATGGCTGGTGATCTATGTGGATTATTGTCTCATTTCCCATTCGATAGTGCTTCCACTTCTTCACAACTTGCACCATGGCATAGAGCTCCTTGTCGTAGGTAGGGTAGTTAAGAATTGCCCCATGAAATACTTAAAAATGGTAGTAAATGGGCCTTCCTCCTTGCGTCAAGACAACTCCCATAGCATACCCACTTGCATTTGTCTCCACTTCAAAAGGTCGTTGCAAGTTTCATAATGCCAAAACTAGTGCTTGACTGATCTTCTTCTTTAGCTCCTCGAAAACCTTTTGTTGACCTTTTCCCCATTGGAAACTCTTACCACTTGTTGTTATGGTGTGGAGAGGTGTTGCTACCACTAAAAATGAGGCTATAAATTTCCTTAGGTACTATGGTGCCCTAATGAAACTCCTGACCTCAAAAACATTAGTAGGCACCGACCATTTCATGGTGGCCTCCATCTTGGAAGGATCTATCTTCAGTTCTACTCCACCGATCACATACCCCAAATACACCAAGGCATGTTGTGCAAACTCACACTTCTTGATATTTGCTAGCAGTTGGTGTTTCTTCAATGTTTGCAGCACCTACATCAAATGTGAAATATGCTCCTCCTAGGCAGCACTATATAATGAAACTATAAAAGGGTGTAGTATATCATTCATTAATCTCATAAACGTAGTTAGTGCATTACATAGGAAAAATGGCATAACTAACCACTCATACAAACCTTCCCTAGTTTTGAAGGTGGCCTTCCATGTATCTTTTTCTTTGACTCGAACCTAGTGATATCTAGACTTCAAGTCCAACTTGGTGAAATACTTTGCTTGCTGCAACTAATCTAGCAGATCATTTATCCTAGGCAGGGGTTATCTGTTCTTGAGCGTGATTTTATTCAACACCCTATAATCTATACACGTCCGCTAAGTCCCATCCTTCTTTAGCACAATGATGATGGGTGACCCACATGGTGATGTACTCGGTTGAATGACACCCTATTCTAGCAGTTGTTGCAACTCTTCCTTCACCTCACTTAATTCTATAACAAACTGCCTGTATAGCCCAATATTTGACAATGGGGAGTCTGGCAATAGTTGGATCTTGCGCTCCACTTCTCTCTTAGGTGGCAACCCTTTAGGCTCTCAAGACACATCCTTGTATGCATGTAACAACTCCTCCAATTATCGTTTTTGTTTCTTAGTACACCCCTCCAGGGATGCTTTGCCTCTTATTGACTCCTCTTCAGACCAACTTTCTCTTAAAAATAATAAAACATACTTCTTGCTGGCACTGATCAATTTATTGGCTTGGTTAGCACTTACCAGTGAAATTTTTTACTTGCCTTTGTGTGCGTTGATGATGAATGGTTTTCCATCCTTGATTAGTCAGTATTGTTTACCTCTCCTCATGAATATTGCATCACACATGTACATCTATGGAATCCCAAACACGACTCCACATACATAAAGGGGAACCACATCTAGATCTAATTCATCAATAAAATCAACAGTGATAGCAAATCTAATTTTGTTACCTTCAACTCTGCATCCTTATTTACCCATCCCAGTGGATATGGGTTTGGATGATCACGAAAATCCAGCCCCAACTTCTTGACTAACACTGTTGCAATGAGATTCGCCTGCAATCCTGAGTCAAACAAAGTATTAATCTTTGTCTTCTTAACCTATATCTTTATATGGAAGAGTTTGATCATTTCTTTCTCTTCATGTTATTGAAGGCTACTCGGATTCACCTTTTTCTACACCATTGTATAGACGATATTCTCACCCATGTCTGAGTTGCTTTCAAATTGGTTGCTCAAATCAGTGGCCATGAGATTCTTCTTCCTATTATCTTTCTTATTGTTCTTCGAGTTTAGCTCTAGATGCAACTTTTAGCACTTCTATTTTGTATGGCCATAAATGTTGTAGTGGTTGCTAGGATCTTTTCACTGGTGTGTTGTGGTTGTTGTATTTTTGCTTCTTCTTCCCCTCCTTAGAAGCTTCATGTTGCTCATACTGCTTCGATCCACTTGATTGCACTCTTTTCAAGCCTATGTTCTCCAGGTACTGTGCCTGTATACAAGCCTCATCCACCGATTTGGACTTGAACAACATCACTTGCTCACTCAGATGGAGGTGCAAATCCCCCAAATACTTTAGTATCACATCTAGGTTCTTTGGAGAGATACCTAACATTATAGCCATCTTTTTGAATTTTGTGGTGTACTCTTGCACACTTTGGCCTGACATTTGCTTGCAGTGATGCCACTGGATCCACTGGTCCTCCACTTACCCAATGGGATAAAACTGTGACTTAATGAGGGTTTTGAAATCCTCCCACTTAGTCACTAGAGGTTCTCCTTCCAACCTCAGGGTTTTCGTGTGTCTCTCCCACCAAGTCAGTGCATGGCCCTCTAATTTCATCCGTGTGAATAAGATATTTTTCCCTTCCTCGATCTGATGGACGCTAAAATAAACTTCCAGTTAATGCAACCAATGGTTAAGCTTTAGACCATCTATCTTGTCGTGGTACGGCTTGACATCGACTTTTGCTTCCATTTTGAACAGGGATTGATTCACGACACTCGAATTGGGTTGATCTTTTATGGGTTCTTTCTTCGGTTAGTTATTTGTGTCCTCCCGATCTCCGGATCCCCATTCTGATTTGTCCTTTGCATTTGAACCCCCATCTTCTCCAAATATCCCCAGCTTATTGCTTGGGGCCTCCATCAGGAGGTTTACATTGCATTTTATATCCGTGAATTCTTGTTCAAGCCACAAACACCTCATCTCTATAGGATCACGAGGTTTGTTTACAAATTTGACAGCCATAATTATGGTTTTACAATTTTCAACCCGCCGACCTAGATCCCCTGAAAATATCCTAAAATACCCAAAGAAACCTACTTTGATACCAAATGATCTGTAAATTGTCGTGGATATTCCATTGGAGAGTTCGTCACAACAAATATAATAATATTATATTAAAACTCTAAAAATTCTACACTACTATAGTTTATTAAATTTTAAGATATGTGGATTTAACTGTAATTAGTGTATGCATGCGAATGGAAATTATGCAGAAAAGTAGAGAATGTCAAAATAATCACACACACACACAAGACACAAGATATGCTCTCTAGGAAATCCTTTTGAGAGAAAACCCAGCTGGAAGGTGAAGTCGCTTCGCTCTCTTTCTCTGTTTGGAAATATGGCTACAGACACAAAGAAGTAATGCCTATGGCCTGTGGGCTACTACAATGCGCAGATCCTCTCTATGTGATCTACCTCCTATCTCTCCTGGCTATCTTTGCTCAACTATGGAACAAAATGCTCTTGAAATTATGGAATGTCTCTTCCTCCTAGTGGCCCAGTTATAACACAACCTGATAACCTACTAGTGGTTAAGTTTGACTACATCAACTCTTAACTAGAGTTACAATATGACTCTTCTAAAGTCTTTTACATCACAAACACGTGGTTATCCCCTTTTCCATAAATAATGTGGGCTGACACGACATCCTCCCAAACTATAGGTGTGAAAACAAGAAGGTCAAATTTTGAGTGGCATAACTTTTGCATTCGGACTTTGATTCACATGCTTCATATGTTGTTGGAAAGGTCTGTGTGTGTAGATTAGCATATACAATTGTGGCACTAAAGCAATAAAATTTTACCCCCAAAAAATGTCAGTTGATGCCTCAAAACGCTCTCGGAAGGTTTCATACTACATTTCACCAAACTGGGTGCCATCGTAAAAACGGTCCTATGAGCTGATTCCTCCACTTTTTCCACTCCAAATGCATCAAGATGTATGATGAACAATATAGTGATCCAATTTGGATCATTGCTACTAGTAGAAGTCTTGCTTGACCTTCTCTTTAATTCTGAAACTTTGTTGGTGGGCGCCTTTAATGTCCTGGTCAAGCTTTCAATATAGCAGAATCCTTTTCTTTAGCCTTACTCGAAGCAATCTGAGAATTCTTACCAGTCTCCTTGGAGTCCTTAGATTCATCATCGTCAGAAATAACTCTAATGACACACAAGTATTTCTCCACGAAGATTACTCATGCAAAGTTTAGGGCCAATGTCTCCTTTGTATCTTGTTTAATAAAAGAGGAAATGTTTGTGGCAATGCAGTTGTATAATAATTGTTAATGATTGAATTCTGAGGTTGCGTGCCCGGGAGAAACTTGTTCAATATGAGTTTGAACTTATGATTGAAGTCTTTAACTTTCTTTTCCCCCCCAACTTAATATTCTCGAGCTCTTTTAATAACATGGCAGGAATCTTATCATCAACGAATTTCTCCAAAAACAATTTCTTAAACTCCCTCCAACCATGAACTGAATTAACAAGCAGACTATGGTACCATTTTGTTGCTCTACCTTCTATTGTAAAAGGAAAAATCGGACAAGCAACATTTGTAGATGCATGTAGAAATCGTTAATATGATCTTCAACCTTAGTCTTCTTGTCTGGATAAAAATTTGATAACAACTTCTCCAGATGTGTGAGCATTCTATGAAGGTTATCCGGAAAATCAAGAGGCCCTTGGGCTATCCAATCCAAGTCCTGATCATCCATGTCTTCGTCTCTTGGTTCCTCCTCCTTTTCAGAATCTAACGAGCCTTATCCTTTACTATTTAAACTGTCATTAAACTCAAAATCAACTTCCAATTGTTCTTCGTCAGAAAGAACAATGCCTGCCTCATATTCCTCATGAACAGGTGGAAGTGTCTCTTTCTAAACTATGTCTTCAGAAGACTCTACTAACTCCTCAAGAGTGGAAAAACCAAATATTCCACAGATGCAACTAGACATCAATACAACTTGTTTCTTTCTTCTTAGGATGACGCGGGAGATTATGAGTAACAGGAAGTAAATCGATATCTTTTGCAAATAGACGGGTTATAGGTCGAATCTCTTGGAGTGTTTGTAAGTAACCTCGTAAGAAAAATCTAGACCAGGCTGAGAAGACCCCCCTACTTCAGGAATAGGAGTTGGAATGGTGCTCAAAATATTATTACCTTGTCTATAAGATGAATGATTAGGATGTGCAGAGTTATCATCCATAAAAAAATGGTCGCCTTCCTTCTAGCACTAGAATGTTGACGGTGTTGGATACCACCAACTTATAGGGGATATCCCTGATATGAAGTCCCAATTAGACCTCACACCATTTGATGTAGGAATCCCATTCAAAAATAGGCTCGACTACCATTTACTTAAAGATATGCCTTGGCTTAAGCAATTAGCATGAGAGAGAAGTGCACATGTGATTTTGAATGAGCAAGACAGTGTGCCTTGTGGAATTTTCAATTGTTGATGTATCAAGGTTTTTCCACTACATGGGAGAGAAAGTGAGCCTATAAAAGAAAAGTAATAACACTAATCTAATGGAGACACATGCATATATAAGAAAGAATCATTGAACATCAAGCAAAATAGTTCACATAGATGTCACGATCATTAAATCATTACAACACATTTCCAATAAGTTTAGCATCAAAGTCACTGAAATAGTTCAATTGCTTTAGTACATGTGAAAGCCAACATGAATTGCAAACATTAGAAGAATAGTCTTAAAATATCCACAATCCATGCATGAAAATGTGTTGGCCAAAAGGCTTCAAGTATTAAGCAAAATTTCCAAGATACATAAGTACAATGAACACCACTAGCTCCAATAGTGGAGTGTTAGAGCCACTACTTGCTCCCCAAAGGTAATATCTCTATCTCTCTAATGCCTATGGGAGAAGCCAAGTTTAAAAGTTCTTTGCTTGAGAAATGAGGATCCTTTTATAACTTGAGGCATGACTTTCCATATCCTCATGACTCTTGACTTTACAACTTATAATGATCCTTGGATTCCTAAGACCTTTAGACTTCCAAATGACTTCTGGAATTACATATGACTCTTGGTATTACATGTCTTTTGGACTTCTATAAATGGCTCTTTTTTCCATACATGACTCTTGCATTTCCACTTTTTTTGTCTTTACAATGATTACATCATTACATCATCTTGTGATGAGGACGTGACAAGTCACTATCATTGATGACTGGGACTCATAGTGACTAATGATGTGGATGTTGTTTAATGGTGACATGGTTACCACTCATGCCTTTTCTCTAGGATGCATTTTTCGATCATTGATATCTCCACCCTCCCAAGGGTATTTAATATTATGGAGTCTTCAAGGTGCTTCGATCATCAAGACTTCAATGCGTTCTTTGTTCTTTGATGCTTCCTTTATCTGCATTATTTACCTAATCTTCTTCATGCATGCTTGACATGTTTTTTAAATACCTAGGATTGTAATCACTCATGGCAAGCAACCATCAACCTAAGAATATCTTATTATAACATGTTTAATGCAGATTTTATTTTCATGTCTTAACAGTGCACTTGGAAGGAGTAAGGAGATCTTCTGGGCGCAAGGGCACACTTCGAAAGGCTAGAGGGTTGAAGAGAGGAAGTTTTGGGGCTTTAGAATGTGCTCATGCGCTCAAAAGAAAAGGGAAAAAATCAAGGGAGGCCACAATGCGCATGTCTAGAGGATGAAAGATGAAGCTTTGGGTTTCCCAAGTGTGTTGTATGGTCAAGGGAGACAAGGAGGGCGCAGGGCGCATTGAAGAAGGTTGAAGGGATGAGGCTTCAGGTCTTCAGGGTGTGCTCATGCACTCAAGAAGGAAAAGGAGGGTGTAGGGCCACCATAGGGCGCATTTGTTGAAGGATAAAGGGGCTAGGCTTCGGTTCTTCGGGGGTGAACTCATGCGTTCAATGAGGGTGCACTCCTCCGAGTCTAAGAAGTGCACTCAAAGACTTGGTTCTTCACGGGAACGACTCAGAACAAGGAAGGGAAAAGATGTTTTAGGAGTGTGCTATGTGCTCTTGGAGGGAACATACACACTTTGGAACAATGAAGGATTCCTGATTAAGGATTAAGAGTGCGCTCATGCGCTCCTTGCCTTAATGGGTTCACTTTGTAACCAAAATTTGTCTAAGTATGGAAGATAGAACAAGGGGCGAACAAACTGATTTTAGACATAAAATCATGTTTGACATATACCAACTCACCAAGAAAACTTACACAAGCTTGAACAATGATAAATAGACATCAAAATGCTTCCTTACATAAATTCCCCCGTTACAGCAAACAAAATGTATGCGACTGTGACCCAAAAGTATCGTTTCAAACAACAAAGGTGTTATTACCATGAAATACAACTAAGATGTTCTAATCAATGCGATGACACATAAGGATTATCAAGAACACTTGAAACATATAAAATGACTCGTAATGACACTTGACGACTAAGGCGACACTAGATGTAATGGTGAAGTGGGCTCCAAAATTTTAATGTGGTGAAATTTTGGAGGGTGTTGTGGCAATGACAACGGGTGGCTTCAATGACAAATTTAGAAAGTGCAAGCCTCCCTGCCCTATATATCCATTTGTTACTCCAAATCCAAACTCTTTTTTCCACCTTTTTTAGGATCCAACGTCAGCCATATTTTTGGTATTTATTTGATTTTAAGGTGAAGCCTAGGTATTTTAAGCCTTGGCTCAAGATTGAAACTGAAGTTGAAAAGATATACTCCACTTGTGATTTTTCCCTAGTTGATATATCCCATCCATATATGGTAGATTGTGTAACATTTATGATCATACCTGTAGCTTCAGTAAAGTGATCCAACAAATATTTTAGTGTATGGAGTTGAGTTAAGTTCCCTTTAGAAAATATCAAAATGTCATCTATCAATAACAAATGAGACAACTTGTAATTTTGGGAGATGGAAACCTCCCTAAAACCTCATCTATATTTTGCATTAGTAATTAGTATGTTGAGTCCCTCCACAACAAGAAGAAAAAGAAGGGGAGAAAGAGGAAAACCTTGCCTTATTCCTCTTTCTTCAATGAAGAAAGGGGAGGTTGCACTATTTATCATAAGGGAAAAAGAGGCAATGCTAATATAGTTCATAACCCACATGATGCAAGATTGACAAAAACCCAAATGAAATTAGAAGCACTTTGATGTAGAGGCAACTCATTCGGTCAAAGGCATTTGAGAGGTCAACTTTGTATAGAAATGCTTTTTGATTCTTGGTATGAATAGAGTGGAGAACTTCTTGAGCTAATCTAATGGCTTCATGAATTTAGCGACCTTTTAGAACCACAAATTGTTCCAAGGAAATGTTGTCAGATAGGATGTCTTTAAGTCATAAGGCAATGATTTTTCAGATAACCTTATAGATAGATTTATATAGTGAAATAGGTCAAAGGAGTTTAGGGGATCAGTCTTAGGAATTAGATATGTAAAGGTGGTTTTGAAAGGTTCAAGGATTATCCCCGAGGTTAAAGAATATTTGAGCATTGAAAGAGGATCATTTATTATGAAATCCTAGTATTCTATATAGAACTCAATAAGTAATACATCTAGACTCGAGCTCTTTACTTTTTGAAAATTGTGAAGGACCCTCTCTAATTCATATTTTGTGACCTCTTCCATTAGAGAGGTGTTCCCTTCATGAGTTAGGAAACTTTGAAAAAGTCTAACTACATCTAAAATTGGTTGCATGGTGGCCCTATTATTCAAGGAGAAAAATTCCTTGAAGCATTTGCAGCCTTCAAAGTAGATATTTTTAATGGAGATGGTTGAGGATCCATCAACTTTTTTGATCTCCCAAAATGGCGTTAATTGACTTCCTATGATTTGCAATCTTGTGAAATAATTTAATTGTTTCATCCCCTATTTGTAGCTAGAGGGCTTTACTCTTCATTCTCCAATATTTCTCCTTATTAATAAGTATTTTTATCCTTTGATCTTCCAAGCCTTTTATGATTTCCTTGGTCTAGCAAGGAATTCTCTAAGAATCCATTCTCATATGTCCTTCAACTTAACCTTAATGTCTAATAGGGATTTAGAATCAACCTACTTTTTATCATTTTCCCACTTAGTTATAAGAGCTTTTGATCTTCTTAAATTTTGATGGAATTGGATGGGAGGAGATTCAAGGGATGGGTATTGAAACCATGTTGGATTTAGATTGAAAGGCCTTGGGGGTTTTGACGGGTAGATGAATCGAGGCTCAAAAGAATAGGATTATGGTCAAACTCTCCACCAACCAATGACCACTATCAAATCCTTATGTTTCTATCAAGGAGATATTCAAATTTGAGGAACGATCCAACCTTATCATTTTTCGAAGTAGGTAGATGTTTGGAGGGGAGAATGTCATTGAGGCCTAAATCATGAATTAGGTCTATAAATAAGTCTGCAAGAGAGTCGATCCTTACAAAAGGGCCCCAAATCTCAGCAACTCCAAGAGAGAAATTTAAATCTCCACCAAGAATTACCCGACTCGAATTCAAGAGGGGAAATCTAGTGAGTGAGGACCAATATTGATCATGTATGTCTGTAAAAGGACCATAAAAATTTAGGTAGAGGAAGGGAATTTCCAACTCCAAGGAGTGAATGTTTGTTGAAATGTATATCTAAAGGACCAAGCCAAATCTAGTCACTCCCATCGTGTATTCCATCTAGTGATGATACCCCTTAATCTTATAGAATCATTAAAATCTAGAAAATCCTAGAGGTGCAAAGTGGATTTTAACAAAGAGATAACCTTGTATCCCTCCATCATGGTTTCCCAAAGAAAGAGTATATGAGGAAAATGTGAATCCATGAGTCTCTTTATGGCTGATTTTTTTGTAGGATTGACTAAAGCTCTGCAGTTGAATGACAAAATCTTCATTTGGAATCAGTTGCATGGTCAAAAGATCTAAGGCCAAAAGAATGTCCCTCTATTTTCTGGAAGAAATTTCTTAATGTTCATAGCATTGAGAAATAGCTAGGGATGATTTCCTACCCATGCTTAAGGATTTACATGCATCCCTAGTGGAAGAGCCCAGGCCACCTCACAACTCTGAGATGAATTGATATGAAGAGTTTAAGGAGAAGGAATGGGAGGGGAGATTTGATGAGTGAAGGTTGTATCGAGGAAAATGAACCTGTGATTGTGGGACATTGATATGAAGAGTTTAAGGAGAAGGAATGGGAGGGGAGATTTTATGAGTGAAGGTTGTACCGAGGAGAATGAACTTGTGATTGTGGGAGGTCCACTAAGCAAGGGGGCAAGACGAGGGAGACAAAGGCAATAATGAGTGAGGAGTGTACAAAAGGGGGCGTACTAGAAGAGAACAGTAGATGAGATAAAATGTGAAGGGAGAGAATAGAGAGGTTCACCTGGAAATCACCATTTACAGTAAGGGAGTAATTAAACATAATAGAAACCATATTTAAAACCAAACCAAGTGAAGGAGATAAGGAAATCAACAAAACTAAAGGCATACCTTGGAAGGGATGACCCTCCTGAGTGTGTCCTGAGTATTAGAATGCAAGAGTTCTAATTCCAAACTTGTATCAAGATGTGGATGTCTAAGGAAGTCACTATTGAGATGGATTCCATAGCATTGTGTGCCAAAAAATGAGATCTTGCTTGAATAACAACAACATTAACAACATCTAAAGGAGAGGGGGAGGAGATATTGAAAACAATGAGTCCTTGCAAATCCATCTCCTACTCTATTTTCCAATAGGGAAATCCTTTGTCAAATGTCCATGAGTGTGACATATCCCACATTTGTATGACACCCCATCATAGTATAGACTTTGTCAATGCTTCAACAACCCCAAATTAATAGCAATTGAGGCAAGCATCCCTTTGGAGAGGTTCATGCTTACCAGAATGCGTGCCATGCCCATGTAGCTAGTTTATTGGAAGGAGCGATGTGCTTCAAAGAAAAACCCCTAGAGTGTTCTTGATTTCTTTAAACACATCTTCTAACCAAAATATCAAGGGGAGTCCTAGAACTCAAACCAAAATATGCACGAGGGCCAACTTCTACAATCACACATCAAAATCAACGATCCATTATTTCATGTATAGGGCCTACAAGCCCCAAAACTATCTACCATTTAATATTTTTTGGCCATATTCTTCTGGATTTGTAATCCAACCCATCCAACCCTTAGCTAGAATCAAGCATCTAGGGACATATCCAAGAAAATGCATGACATTCTACTTGGTCCATTTCTTGAGGATTGTCACTGACATAAGTCTACTTACAAATATTCCTATCACCATTGACCACTCCATTTTATGAATATAGTTCACCTACGTGTCCTTGCCTAATGGCAACCAGGGCTCTTCCACTTTTCAGTTAATGCCCTTACGGTTTTGTTTTGGTGGGTCATTGGCAGATGAAGGTGAGGAGTGTGTTGAGTGAGAGGTTCAACTACTACTGCTAAACATTTCCAAGGTGAGGAGATTGCTCAGGAAACTAGGAGACGGGCTAGGAGGAAGGTGACAATAGTATAGGTCTAAGAAATGATAGTAGGAATGAGCTTGCAATGGGTCAGGGTTCAAGACCTCCAATGGGATTGGGGAGAAAGGGGCATGTCAAGCTAGCATTTTGAAGCAGAGATGTGAGTAGGGAGGGTAAGGTCAAATAATTAGGAGTATGTCATCTTGATAGAAGTGTTAGTGATCATGAAAGTTGAAGGGTTGGCAATCGAGGACAATACCTCCTTCCTAAAACCTCGAACCTCGTCTACATTGTCAGCCAAGTTTGATAGGAGCGTTAGATCATCATCATGATGTGATGTGCCAAGGGTTTATGAAGGTGGCGAGGGCAGTATTGGGCTATGCCATATGCTACAACCTTCAAGCAAATCCATTATGCAATCAAGCTCTTCCTCAATCATTATTGCAAGGGGGGGGGGGGGGGGAAAGAAATGC
>APFE031690994.1:0-11155 GCA_000404065.3 Pinus taeda
ACGTCAAGAACTCTTCTAGAGGGCTCTAGAAGTGACCACAAGTAACTTTTTAAAGATGAAACTTGCGCCTTTTGACTTTTACAGGGGTACGCACCCTAGCTTTAGTATACAGAGCGTATTACTACGCAGGTCTAATGTATATGGAGTGCGTACACGCAGGAAAGTTAGAGAGAATCTGCGTACCCAGAGATAAACATGTTTTTAAGTGACTTTCTCTCTCTTTGAGGTTTTGACATGAAGAGCAGAGGTATGGGGCTTGACAAAGAGGACAATGTGGCTATTGATGAGGCCACATACTGCAGATAGTCAGAGTGACAAAATTCAGTGTAACAATTTCATATCATTAAAAAAAAAAAAAACATACCAATTCTAACCGAAAATGAAAATTGTGCACAAATAGTACTTACGATATCTACTAACAATAAAACATCCATTAATGGCAAATGTGATGACCAATATTTAGAAGAGGGAGAAATTAACAAGCTCTCTAAACTTAAGGCTAGTGGAAGCCACTATTCGTAATGTTGAAGCACTTAGTCTGCGTTACACCTTGAATCCACTAAGTACAAGTTTAGCTTCATTAATAGAGCAAGTAATGTACAAAACTATGTTAATCTAAATGAAATCTTAAATCCACTAAGTACAAATTTAGATTCATTAATAGAGCAAGTATTGTTCAAAAATTTGTTAATCTCATTGAAAAAATCTTAAATCATTGGACTAAGAGAAGATGCATTCAAAAGAGCGGAGAAAGATCCAATACATGAAATTTCAACACATGAAAGAAAGTGACATCAATGAAAATGGGTTTATATGAAGATCACAACACTAAATAATGTAGCAATATGAAAAATCAGTGTTGAAGCTATATTTTATTTAGTTTTCCTGAAATACCTTACTCACATTTGAAGCAAGATTGTGTAAAGATACACAAATATAAGATTAGTTTGTCAAAAGTTTCACAGTTAGCAAAAAAGTATATAGAAACATTTCTCACCAATGGAGCTATACTCTTAAGATTAGTGGCTTGACCTCGGGAAGCCCTAACTCGTGTCTCTAGACCACTATGCAAAAAATTGTTAGCAGTTAGTATTGATTCTTGGTTAGAAGTCTTAAAACAATTTTCAAAGACCTGTACTATGCAATACAACAGTTCATGTTCGCAAATTACAAGTTAAATAAACCAAAAATAAAAAAAACCCTAAAATATATACAGATAAATAAGAGAAGAGAAAATCGTAGATCTCTATACTTATTGGTAGCCTTGTGATCAGCATGCTCGCACTAGTAGATCTCTATAACTGTTGGTAGCCTTGTGATCAACATGCTAGCATTGTGACGACCTCATTATGAGGATGTCCGACGAACACTTGTTCATGTGGATAAATCTTGTACTCAAGGCTATCACATGGATGCTCCCTCGTTTTCCGTAAAATGATAGAACTTGAGATAAGATCAAATTAATATCGTTATGAATTGTAACTGATTAATACTGGCTTTCAATCTTATGGTAGATAATAATTCAGTCTTATACCATCCAAACTAATGGTGCAAGACTACACAGGTGGCATAAGAGGGGCGTTTTTCTAAGAGAGAATGACTTACCACCTAATTAAAACTAACTAAACATGCATATTTATTTTTGTTTTTTATTATAGGGAGATTTTTTTTATTTACAGAATATTTTTCTTTTATATGAAGAGAGACACATGCCATCTCCATATTGAGCATAGATGGAATCATACATCGCCCTCATACTAGGTTATAGAATATGCCTCTTGGGGAAATTAAATATCTGTATGTCTATCATTGATCAAAATTTAAACAAAGTCATTCTTGAATACAATGCATTGGACTCAACCTTTCTATTAAATCACTCATTATTATTATTTTTATTTTTAATAGTAATGATATTTTTTATTTATAAATAAAATACTAATCCATAAATAAAATAAGAAGTAAATAACTAAAAAACTTGTATGTCAAAAATATACAAATTGGTCTTACAAAAGTATGCTTATAATTCTCTTAGGACTATCATCATCCTTGTCTACTATATTCCAACTGAAATTTCTATAAAAGACATGTAATATAAGAATACTACAATATTTCATAACGCACTATTTAAACTAAGAAACCCCTCATAGGGTCCCCTGCATATGGAATCCTTAATTTTGGTCATCATTGATTACTTGACCTCTTGTTTCTTCTCCTCCATATTGGCCCTACTTCCATTGATATCCTCCTATCCACCTTTTTTCATCATTTTTGTCTACATTTCTCACATTGTTCCTTTGTTGCACCTTTTCATGCTTTTTAGGGAAGAGTAAAAAATGTGTTTTCTCGCCTACCTTCAGTTCTCCATATTTTAAATTAACTCCTAGATTTGTTGATATATCTTCCTTGGTATTGTTACTCCTTAGGACATTGTAGAATTCCCTAGTTTCAAAGAGTTGGCATAGGGAGAGAATCTGATGAATTAGCTTCCCTATTTTTGTTTTTATATTTTGTTGCCTCATTTTAAGATTTCCTATAGTTATATGATAGTTCCTAAGTACTTTTACTTTTTTTATAGTTTCTTTTATCCATCAGAAGGATTCGCATCCATAATTCTAATTGATTACCCTAATTTTTTGTGGTGATCCCTATATTCCAAGGGTACCTTAATTCCTCTATATCTTTGAGAAGAATGATAGCCTCTCTTATAATTTCCACCCTGGATTTCCTTTGGATGTGCCATTGAGAAAGAGGATTGGATTTTGATGATTCTTCTCCTAACTTTCAAAATAATTAGCTTCCAAATGAAGCTTCCACCCATTACCTGTTTCAAGTTTCCTCTAGAGAGTTGACACAATTTTTGGTTTTTTTGAAGTTTCTAAGCCATATTTGTTCTCTAATTGTCGATGTTGTGCCTTCAAGATCCTTGATTCCCTTTACTGATAAAACTTCTAATAGTAAAAATCCTCCTTGAGTGGCTACTTCATGGGGAGTTGTTTTTTTTTAAATGCCCTGAATCCTAGCTAGCCATAGTTTCTAGCGTAGATGCTTTGGAAGGGTTTCCCAAAAATAGTTTCCAAGAATTTTAGATTGAAGGGTGCTTGAAAATCATATTTTCTATCCTTGCAAGATATTCTTGTAGCTATCAAGAATCTTATTATATATACTTGTTCAAAAGCTATTTTCCATGTTATTTGGGAAAAGGAGCATTTAAAAAATAGATGTTTGGAAAATTCCTCTGATTTCCTGCATAGGACACACCAATTAGGACATTGCATTTCTGTTTTCCTTAAATTCTCAAGAGTCTAAATTTTCCCGTGAATAACCTACCATTAAAAGAAATTTGATTTAGGAATACCATATAAATGCCAAAAATCCTTCCAGATTTCTAGGATTGGTGGGAGACTTGCATTCATGAGAGGATTTTTGTAACCTTGCTTTTCCAAATATTGGTTCCGAAGCTCTTTCCATTCTCTTTAATGTACCTCGTGGATAACAGTAGCTGGCCAGACATTTTATTTCTTTAAGGAAGGTTATTTTTTTTAATGAGCTCTAAGGGACCAACAGAAATCTCCCATCTCTCCAAATCCCAGATTCTTTTCCCCATATAAAAACATCATGGAGTGATTTCTTTCCCTTCTATCTTGACCAGTTTTAGATTCCTTGAAAATGGTTGGAAGAGAGCATAAATTCCTCAATTTTCTTTCAAATTGCTCTTAGATTAATATTCTTCCTATTACCCACTCTCCACACTATATTTTATATAATTAAGGGACATGTTGGCTTGCAATATAGTTTTAAGATGGGTGAACCATTTTGGTTTGACTTTAAATTTTCCACATTCTCTAAAACATGTATATTGAAGTAGTTTTGGATTAGAGATGCCTACCACCAAGGTTTTGTTATCAACCTCCATATTTCTTTTTCTCATAGAGAAAGATTCATTTAGAAAGGATCTCGTATCTATAAACCCCCATTTATTTTCATGCCCTTATCACATTACAACTAACCATATGGAACTTTTTATTGATTTAATTATTTTCACCCTTGATATAAAATATTTCTTATCAATTTCGCTATTTGATTTATAATTCCAACTCGAGACAATAGAATTGAACATTGAAATATTGGAAGGGCCTAAATAACATATTTTATGAGAATGAATCTCCTTTTTGGATTTAGCCATCTCGATCCCCACATCTCCAACTTCTTTTCAATTTCCTAAAGAATGGTGTCCCAATATTTCATAAGATTAGTACCAATTGTTATTAGGGTGCTGAGATATTTAAAGCAGCACCATTTTGCTGAGTAAGGAAAGTGAAAAATGGCAAATATTTCTTTAAACAAATGATCATTTCATTTCCAACCATAAATTTAGTTCTTTTACTTATTTACCTCTTGTCCTAAAGCTTTTAGGAAGATATCCAACACAACTTTAAATATTTTTCTTATGATTCTTTAAGCTTCCCCCATCATTAAGGTATCATCTTCAAACACCGAATGGTTTAGAGCCTTGACATGTTTGTCTATATGGGTGCCTTCTAGACAAACTTCCCTTATTTAAATTACTAGTATTTTTCTTAATGATTCTACGGTAATAATATATAATAGAGGGGAAAGTGGGCATACTTTCCTTAAGCCTGTGGAGACCTAAAAAACCCCACACATTAGCATCCAAGTGTGTCTAGTATATGTCTTAATCCATCCAATAAAGTCCTTATTTCATCCAAAATTTCACATGACTTTGAATAGAAAAAGATGACTAAGCTTGTCAAATTCAATTGTAAAATCTAGTTTGCATTCCTTTCTTTCCTTCACTTTTACTTGTATGGATGGCTTCTTGGACCCGAATTATATTTTCCACAATATGTCTCCCCTTCATGAATCCTGCCTAATTTTTAGAAATGATCTTTCAAAAAAATGTTTTCACTCTATTGGTTAGAATCTTAGTTAAGATCTTATAAGAAGCATTTCATAAGGAAATTGGATGAAATTGAGAGAATATTTAAGGTTTACTCTCTTTGGAATCAGGGCTAAAAGGAATATTTCATACTTCCTCCAATTCAATCCTCCTTTCTTATACAATTAATCACTTTTAGAAGGTTATATTTTAGCTCCCACCAAAATCTTCTATAAAAATGAATGGGGAAGCCATGTAGTCTGAGGGTTTTATTCGACTCTAGATACCAAATTACATATATGACTTCATATTCCTCCACTTCCTTGCAAATAAAGTGTAACAACTGCCACTTGTAACAACCCTACAGGTGATTATAAGTCAGACCTAGTTCTCTAGACATGGTGAAGAGAATGGGGTTTTGACATTTTGTCAACTAGTTGTAAGGGTAACACTACCATAAAGTTCATAAGTTACATACCATGGGTCCATTTTTGACTTATATGAGTTAGAAGATAGACAACAAAAACTGGTACCAATACTCACTTGGCTAGGGTATGGCCTAAGGAAGTCTTCTTAACAAATCTATAGTAAGTCCAACAACATGCTTGTTTTCCAATATTGACTATTCTGCATTGGATTTAGTCTACATCATCTCAATCACGAGAAAAGGCTCAATCCTATCTTGTTTCTTATTTTATTTTATGGTGACATGTACTTTAAGGTCTAGTCTCAACACATATTGGAAGATCTTAAGCTTTTGTGATCCATATTGTAAATGAGAGAGTCTTTCGGATTAAGCACATTATTAGGATTTGGTCAATGTTTTGAACCAACTAATGTGGTTCATCCTTTTGTCCTGAGGATTAATCACATTAGTCAATTCGAAACGTTGACCAAATCCTAATAATGTGATTAATCTAAAAGACTCTCTCATTCTTAACACCTATTACAAGGAAAAAATAAACCTACCTCAGTGAGAATAATCACATCTATGCAGGCGAAGTGTAGTCATAGAAAAGGATGTACCCTATTCACCGTGCACATTTCTAGTAATACATAAGATAACAACAATGTAGGGAAAGAATACAATGGGGCCTTGTATAGATATCATGTCCTTCAACAATATTGGGATGTATTCCCTCCACATATCCCTGGTTTCCACCTCCTAGGGAGGTAGACTTTTCAATCGAGTTGATTCTAGGAGTAGCACTAACATCCAAAGGAACCCTATAGGATGACTGCTCCTAAGTTGGTAGAACTAAAATTACAATTAAAGGAAATCCTTGATAAGGGCTACATAAGACCAAGTGTGTCTCCATGGGGTGCACCAATATTATTTGTAAATAAAAAAGATGGCACACTCAGATTATGAATTGATTAGAGGCAGTCAAATAAGGTGATCATTAAAAATAGATACCCCTTACTGCAGATTAATGATTTGTTCGATTAGTTGAGAGGAGCGACGAACTTCTCTGAACTTGATTTAAGATCATCAAGTGCGCATCAAAGATAAAGATATCCATAAAATGACTTTTCAAACAAGATACAGGAATTATGAGTTTCAAATGCTACCCTTTGTGCCTACAAATTCCCCTACCACTTTTAGGTGCCTAATCAACAACATGTTGCGCCCATATCTAGATAAATCTTTTATTGTCTTTATCAATGACATATTGGTGCATTAGAGGGCTAAGGAGGAAAATGAAGAACATTTAGCAATAGTAATACAACAACTGAGGGAACATAAGCTCTATGAAAAACTAAGAAAGTGTGACTTCGTTTAATCCCAAACCCATTATTAGGGACACATAGTCTCTAAGTATGGGATAACAGTGGATCCACAAAAGATCAAAACCATAATGGAGTTGCCAAGACTAAGGAATATAAAAAATATAAGATCATCCATGGGGTTGGTTGGCTACTATAGGTGATTTATCAAAACATTATTTTTATGATAATCTACCCAATCATCGCCTTACAGAAAAAGGGGAAGAATTTTGAATGGAAAACTAAATGTGTAACAAGTTTTGATCACTTGAAATAATTGCTTACTAATGCACTTCACTTAAGGATCGCTAATCTACACAAGGACTTCATGGTTTTTACTGACACTTGAAAAGAGGGCCTTGATGGAGTCTTAATGAAAGAAGAACAATTGGTTTTCTATGAGTCATGAAATTTGAATTAACATGAGTTAAATTATGTGACCCATGATTTGGAGCTAGCCGCAATTATGCACACATTAAAAATGTGGAGGCATTACCTCTTGGGTATAAAATTTACATTAATGGTTGATCATGGAAGGTTGAAATACTTGTTTTATCAACATAAATTGAATGTGAGACAAGTTAGGCCGATGGAAACATTTAGTGAATTTGACTTTGAGATCAAATATATAAAGGGAAAGGAAAATAGGGTTATCAATGCACTTAGCAGCAAAGTGCAATTAAACCACCTAAGAGCCTTAAACTCTTATGGAACTGATATTGGGGAATGAGTTAAAGATGCAAGGAAGTATGATGAACAATATTAATAGATAAAGAAAGAGCTAAAATAGGTTGACAAGGAAGAGAAGAGAGAGGGATATCACCTCCCAAAAGATGGATATATCAGATTCAAAAATAGAATCTATGTACCGAATAACAGTGAATTGAAAAATCTCATACGTAAGGAGTTCCATGCTAAGCCATATTTTTCCCATTCGAGATATCAGAAGACCCTCATAGCCATTAAGAAGTTTTATTTTTTCCCTAATTTGAAGAAAGGAGTAGCAAACTTTATTACTCAGTTTATGGAATGCCAGCACTTGAAGGTGGAATGTACCCTACAAGACTATTACATCATATTCCCATTTCGAAATGGAAATAGGAAGTGATATCCATGGATTTTATTACAGAGTTAAAAAGGAAATCTAAGCAGCATGATGCAATTATGTTGGTAATTGACAAATTGAGCAAGGTGGCTCACTTTATAGTAGTCGAGTTCACCAATTCAGCCAACGAAGTAGCCCAAACCTTCATCTGAGAGATTGTTAGATTGCATGGGGTTCCCAATCAAATCATCTTCATTAGGGATGCTAAGTTCACCTCAAGGTTTTGGAAATAAATATTCACAGGCTTGGGGATGAAATTGACCTTCAGTACAACCTATCATCCACAAACAGATGGACAAATAGAGAGAACAAATAGGGTCCTTGAAGATATGTTGAGGATATATGTGATGCATCAATCAAAGAAATATAAAGAGTACCTACCCCTTATAGATTTCAAATGTCATAACGGGTATTAAGAATATTCGAGGATTATCCCATTTGAGGCACTATATGAGAGATGTTGCAACACTTCTACTAGCTAGAGTGATCTAGTGAGTAGGGTCCTAATTGCGCCTGAAATGTTGAGATAAATGGAGTAGAAATTACATACCATCAAAAGTAGTTTTAAAGGTAGTACAAGATTGAAAAAATAATTATGAAGACCAACATAGACTGCATAAGGAGTTCTAAGTTAGGGCGCATGTATATTTTCACATTAAACCCAAGAAAATATCTTTGGAGATTGGGGCATGTGCGAAGCTGGAACCACGATTTGGTGGACCTTTTGAAGTAATAGAAAGAATTGGAACGATGGATTACAGATTGGCCCTTCCACCTTCTATAAAAATTCGTAATGTTTTCCATGTATCCTTACTTAAAAAATATGGGTGAGACCCTAATCATGTCATTTGTTAAATTGATCTAGAGGTGGAACAAAAGGGAGAGTTCCAACCCAAACCATTGTGCATCATAGAGCAAAGGAGACTCATGCTCTGGAATCAAGGAACAGAGTAGTTCAAAGCGTAGTGGAAACACTTTCAACCTAAGGAGGTCGCATGGGAATTGGTTGATCAGATGCAGGAAACATATCCATTCTTATTTGCTAGATAAATTAAATATGAATAGTGTTGTAAATATTGTATATATTTGTGGATATAAATATTCATAAACAATATTTCTAGCTTAGTTCATTTTGTTTTAATGAATATGGTCATTGAGCATAAAGGACAGTGTTCCCTTTGTAGGAGGTTTGAAATGACCCTAGTCATTTTTCATTATGATGTTGTTTGTTTCGGTCAAAATATAAGCATTGTTCTCATTACTTTACAACTGCGTGGTTACTGAAAATGTTTCTTGGGTTTGTTATATTAGAATAAATGATGTTATTTTCTTGGGATTCCATACAATGGTGTGAATATGGTCATGATCAAAACCCATAATTGTGATTACATATGTGGATATTGCAAACATAATCAAATTCATAATTGCATTTATATGTGTGAGTAGCATTAATGTTATTATAAAGATGACGCATAAACCTATGAAGGTTATTAAAAACATATAAAGCGCTTTAAAGAAAAGGTAAATAAAATAAAACACATTTAAGTGACAGATAAGGTAGGTGAGGAAAGACCTAAATAACTACATAAGCCCTAACTAACTGGAGGCTGAAACCAAACAGTAGAAGAAGAGGAGGAGGATAGATACAAAATGCATGGGGAAAAAACAAGGGAAAAAATGGTGGATGTTAAGCAGAGAGAAGAAAAGGTATTTGAAGGGAAGCACTAGGAGTACATTGCAGTGGAGATAAAATCACAAGGAAATTAGTCATGAGCTTAAGAAAACTATGGATATAGAACAACAATGTCTCTTAGTGAGTTATTGTGTCCATGATCAATTTTATGTACATATATCTGAATTATTCTTCCCTGCTCATGTTTCCTTGTTTGTATATCAAGTGGTTGTGCACTTTGGCTCCTTTTCTCTTATTAAATGAGCTTACTATGTAAATGAAATTGAGGTGAAATTTAAATATACGAAACCCTAAAATTATTGAGGGTGGAGGTTCTCTCCTTTCCTCGGGAGTCCTTCATTTTCTAGTGGTTGGAGGTAGGAGACCTCAGACTACTATGTACTAGCCTTCCTTAATGAAGTAGTCAATGGTAGCACACTCTAGATTCCTTGCACTGGGTGGAGTTATTGAAGTAATATATTGACGGTGGAGGCTCTCACCTCTGGAGACCCTCATTGGCTAGTGGTTGGAGGTGATTTACCTCTTGAGCCCCTAGACTAGCCTCTATGTGAATGATTTTATGCCAAAAGGGTGGAGGTGTGTTAGGTAATCCATGTTTCTTCTATTTTTGTGGTCATTGGGACTTTCAAGCTAGGGAGTGACTACTTTTGAAGACAATTCTAACAATATGTATGTGGTTGGGAGGAAAATTAAATACTTTGTTCCAATACCCATCACTTAGAAACCCATAGTGAAATTAAGAGAAATGCTAGTGCCTAATTAAATCTATGACTGCTACATTCAATAACTTTTTATTTACTATTGCACATAAGATCAATCATAGTATGCTTAGCACTGAGCATTTGAGATGTAGAGGGAATTGTATCTTCTAGCTATTGTGCCTAGTTTATATCTATGTGTAACTAGCTTGGCATTACTGCGAGACACCGGTTGAAAAATACAATGAGCATATCATGAATTGACAACTTGGGCAATGATATTCTTAATCAAAGTGTTACTGAGGGTATTTTTTTCCTATACACATGTGGAACAAACTTACTTCCATAAAGATTAAACATTCATGATGTCTAACTAAAGTGGTTGCTAATTAAATCATTGAGTTCATATCCTGAGCTAAGGTCATATCTTCTCGATTCTAGTTATTAACGTTGGGGTCTTAGCAATCAATTTTGTACCTTCATTTCAAGAATCATGACATCCTATGCTTAACATGCTCCTTGCAACAATTTAGGGCCAAAATTACTCTACGATACCATGCAGAGACTCATAGATCTAAAGCTCGATGTAATTGTTTGAGAATAGTGATTACAAATACAAAAATTGAGAGGCATGATATACGTATATAAAGCCTCTTATCCAATAGACTTTGATCCTACCATGGATTGTTATAAACCCAAAACCATACCTTTATTCGAGCAAATTTTGAATATTAAATGAAGTTGGATACCCTTGATATCGAATTTGAATCTTAAACAATTAAATTAGGGTTTTTCATCATGAGTTACACTCTATGGCACTTCTTGTTAAATTCTTTACTGGTGTTTACTTTAATGGTGATTATCTCCATAAATAGACGTTATCCTTGAAACATATTATAACCACAAACAAAAACAATACATGTATGTGTGTGTGTGTGTGTGTGTGTGTGTGTGTGTGTGTGTGTGTGTGTGTGTGTGTGTGTGTGTGTGTGTGT
>APFE031691000.1:0-13093 GCA_000404065.3 Pinus taeda
CTGGACAAGTTTAAAAATTGCTCATGCATCTTGTCTGAAATGTATGTAGCATAATCATAACAGATAGGAGTCTTGCCAGGGGAAAACATTGTCATCATCACTAGTACAATTTCTTCAATAAAATCTAGTGACTTGTACCCCAAAACTGAGCTAATCATGTATGCCAGGTCTACACCCAGTTGATTGAGGTAGCCATAAAAAATGGGAGGGTGCAACACTGTTTCAGAGTTTGTAATGAATAGTTGATTTAGCTTCAGGATCTGTGCTTCTGTTAATATCTTGGCTCCTTGGTTGATCAAGTCCAGTAGGGACAAGGGGACCAATTTCTTCTGGGTCTTGAACTGTAGCATTTCCCTGATGGCCTCAGGGGTCATGTAGAATACTACTGCACCCGTAGGGTCAAGCACGGCCCTCTGCATGGGGTCATAGTAGATAGCACATAGATGAATCAGGTGAGGGAACTGGTTGACCTGGGGGAGCTTGAAAATTGGGAGGAAGGAATCCCAAATGCCTAGAATGTTTGTCCCATCCTTATGCCTGGCTTTGAGCTCGTTTAATAGATGAATGTGGAACTTGCATTTAGATGAGCAGTCCTTTGAGATTTGGTAGTCTAGGTCTGCCAAATCCTGCCACTCCAGCTCTCTCTGGGGGGCATTCAGGGGAGCAACATTGAGGGCTACTGGTGCCGTTGGAGTCTCCATGTTTTCTTGGATTCTGCTTTGACAAATAAGAAAGGCACTGCCTGAGAAAGGAAGATTTTGAGGAATGCAGGGTAGTAGGGAAGGTCCACAGCAATTGGAACACTGTTTGGCTCTTTGAGAAGGCAATTTACCGTGTTTAGTAGACCTCTCTTGATAATTGAAAACAGGTTATGGATTTCGGTTCACGACTGCGCGAACGGAAAAAGGGTTTTTACTAAAAATTCAGTCTGAAACGGCTCTGCTAGTGAAATTCGACCATCAATTCTTTAAGAGGGAGCTGGGTATGCGTGGTTTTATGGTGAATTTTTAAGCTTCTTCTGTGTTCAGGTTTTTTTAGAATTTACAGAGAAAAACCAGGTTTGCAGGGAGGTTTTACGGACAAATACCTGTTTAATGGATTGCTTGGGTCGGAACAATAGTTGGGTGCACACTCTGAAGCTCTGTGGTTGGTCTTGAATCGGTTGGAAAATTCTTCGTCGTAAAGCGCATGCAGAGGGTGCAGAAGTGTTTTTATAAAAAAGTGCAAAAACACGTAAATTTGGCAAAATATGGCTTTTTTGGCTTATTGGCGCGTTTTTTTAAATGACGTCAGCATGACGTCAGCAAGTGGGTCCGGGTTGGATGACGTCAGCAGGACGTCATCAGGTGACGTGGCGGCCTAAGGCCAGTCCACGGGGGCGGTGAGGTGGCGGTCAGGTGGACGAATGGTGGACAGGGCGCGCGGTCGTGGCGCTGACATGAGCGGCAAAAGGATGCTGACATAGGCGGACAAATGGCATCATATCGGGCCCCCTCCTATACGGCAAGGAATCTGTCAGAGGGGGCTCCGATGGAACATGGGGGCGATGCGTGGATTCGCGTGACATCATCGTCTGACAGATATCGGACGATATCTGTCGGACGTCGGGGCCCCTCCGAAATCCACGACGACCGTTGGATTTAAAGAGCGATATCTGACGGCTATCGGGAAGGGGATATGTGCGGAAGATATGGTCAATAGGCGGTTTAAAATAATAATATTTATTGGTAATTGCGCCTGGCGGGACCCTTCGGGTTTTCAACAAATTTCAATAGTTTTTCAATGTTTTCTTTTGTAAAATCAAATATACCCGACAACTTTAGAAAAAGGCAAAATAATGGTTTTTATGAAATTTTCCGCATAAAACGCATGAAGGATAAAAACTTAGGATGGGCGGGGTTTAATAAAATTTCATGAAAAAAGCGCATAATGGCTCCCGACCTTAGGATAAGGCGGGGAAAGTGGATTTCATTATATTTTTGCCTTTTAGTCGGTATAAGGGTGCAAAAAAAGGTTTTTCCAAGGGTTTTTAGGCAAAATGGAGAGTTGGCTATGTAGATAGGCTCTGATGGAGAAAAGGGGTTAGGCTTGGGTTCTTGAGCTTAACCAGGTGTTAATCCAATGCCCTAGTAGTGAAACTTATGGCTATAATGCCAAGGAGGGGATATTTATACATTGTTTAGGGTTTATACACCATGGTGTTATAATAGTAGGGAGAGTGAAGCATAGGGAGCTAAATAATAGGGTTAGAGGTTAATATGGGGGGAGAAAGGTGAATGAGGAGTAATACTAGTAAGTTTTCTTGGAAACAACTTAGTTTAAAGAGTAGATCAAAATGAAAAGATTTTTGCACAAGAAATGTGGCTTTTGAAGGCATAAGAACCCACATAAAACCTTGAATCTCTCTTATGAACACATCTTGTGAAGGGATGTTAGTAATGAGTGGTAAATACAGGGAAAAAGGGAAGTTAGACATGCTCCACTGTGTTGTTTTCCTTGTATTTGGTTAGCAAAGTTTAGTTTGGAAGGAACACCACTTCTGCAACCCCATCTACCTGCCCCAACTAATTTGCCTAGCATTTTTTGTTTCTTCTTGGAGGGTGCACTTGGACTTGCAAACCCCTTATGTGCCTTTTCATTCCATTGGCTTTTTGCTTTCACCTATCTAGCACTCCCTTATTTCTTCCAAGGCCCAGGTTAAGCAGTTGGGAACCTTAGTTTCTCTGCCTAGCTCTGATCTACAGATTAAACAATTGGACAGATTTCTTCTCTATTCTACAACCAAAATTGAAAATATACCTCACCTTCATCTGTAATCTGACCTTGAATTGTGTTTGGTGGCTGCAAATCTGGTTTTGTATCCAAAATGATTTCATCAATCATTTCAAGGGAAGATTTCTTATTAACGACCTGCTCAAAAATTTCCCCATCTGTCTCATCTTCAACATTAAAACTGAGAGGTTGTTGATTTCCTTCAAGCTTTTCATTTGTATATTTACTATGCAATTTACCCCGCAAAAACTGAAATGATTCAAAACAGAGAGGTAAGGAATCTTCTTGTATCGTTTGATCATATAAGCCAGCTTCTATGTCTTCATGTGCAACCTGACTATTAATGGCATTTGGGGGCTGGAACTCTAAATATAAGAAGTCTGGAACAAAGTTTTCATCTCGCTGTCCATGAGCTGATTGGATTACCTCTTCATGAAGGCTTTGTTCTGATGACATGAGAACACTTGGACCCAAAACTTTGTCTTCTTCTATGGACCAATCTGAACCGACCCTTTTTCTTTCATCACTTTCAGCTATATGGAATTCTTCGACTTGCTGATCTATTTCATGTAATTTATGTTGACTGTCAAGATGCAAAATTCCTTCATTTTCCACCATACCACAATCTTGATCATGCTGCAAATTTTCATGATCGTCTTTATGCTGCTGAAAGGGAATTTCATACAGGGCTTCCATGATCCAGTGATCCATAAAATTATCCTCCCCATAATATTTTTCAAGGCTCTCAATAAAACCATAAGCATGCTTGCAACAATCATGAACTAGATTCAATGAGGATAAGAGTCTTTATATCTTTCAATGAACAGGTCATGAAAATCCTTTAGACTGTAAATACAAGCAGCGGGCAAATTTTCATACCAATATTGGGCTTTACCTTCTAGAGTGGCCATGAACATCTTCATTAAGCAATCTTCAGCAAATCAACCTTCAACTTGCGAATATGCATGTGAAATCGAACTAGATGTAAAGCAGCGTCCTTATTACCATCATCTTTAAACATAGGCAAATTCTTTGATCAATCTACCTTTGGCATTTTATTTGGGAAGCCTAGGATGTGATCTCGGCTCATGGGAGTGTATCTTCTTGCAGTCCGATCCATCTTGAAAAACATCTCAAAGCTACTGACCTCTCTACAGTGGAGTCACCATGAAGCACCGATTGTTGGTTTCTTCAGTGAATGGAATCGCCACATAAATGATTTTAGCCATCCTCTTATGTCTGATCGTTGTTCACCATCAACCATTAGATCTGAACTCGAGATATGTCCTGGGGCAAGACAATCTTCAAGCAAACCATTTTTTTCCCTAGTATGGTCACCACTATGTTAGCACCTAAATCTGCCTCAGGATGAAGGAAGGCAAAATTCAAGGTAACCACAAACCACGCTCAGTCTAGTAGCTAGCCCTACCAGAATAGGAGAGGGCTCTCTCTGGGTCACACTTAGTGAATAGATGAACGAGAAGGACTGAGATGACTTTCAAACGAACTATTTATCTTAGGCTAGTAAGTGAAAATGAAAATAATGAATGATTTTGTGAATGACTGTGTTTCTGGGATGTTATGGGACCACTCGACTTCAATGAACAGAGAATTTAACATGAAGGTACAGATTATTTTGTGAGGCAAGGTAGGCTGAAAGCATAGCAATTTAGTTTTGAAATATGGCGGAATGGAAAGATTGATTAAGAAGTTGAAAAGGGGATGGGCGACATGAATCCTTTTCAAACAGAAGAATAAACACTGTATATGAAATTTTCCCACAGGTAGAGCAATAGAATTGAATTCTACCTGATCTCACTCGAAAAATTTCACTAGAAATGGATACAAATGAAACTATGGAACATAACAAAGAAATGGAGAGATTGATCAAGAAGGTGAAAAGGGCATGGACAACATGAATCCTTTTCAACAGAAGAATGAAACACTGCACATGAAATTTTCCCACAGGTAGAGCAATAGAATTGAATTCTACTTGATCTCACTTGAAAATTTTCACCAGAAATAAATGCGAAATGGAATACAAAACATAACAAAATACATATGAAACATAAGGGAAACACTTTCTATAGTCACAACCACAGGAATCTCATGAAACAGAGCCGCTGCCTTTCATTAATTCTCTGTAAAAATATACAATGCAGAAACAAAGTTTCTTTCCCACAGTCTCCCAAAAGTTACAAGCCAACCAACCCTTTGCAAATAACTTGCATATAATATATAGAATGTATGAGGAAGAGATATAATTCCTAGGGGTTGGGAAGTTACTCAAATCATTTCGAAATGGAGATGGAGAGCCAACCATCAGCTTCAGGTGCAGTGCTCTCCAGCATGACATTTGGCTGGGGCGACCCTTTGCATTCCTTTGCCACTTGGATAGATGCCCATCTGGAGAGAAAACTCTTTAAATTCCGATTTCAGTGCCAAAAAACCGAAGTGTAGATGACCGGGCCCACTTGGAGAAGTCGCGGCCCAAAATTGCGCAAAACGGGAGCAAAATGAGCAAAATTTCCTCTGTGCGCCGCGTGCTTTTCTCTATGTGTCGCGCTGCTTTTGGGCCTGTTTTGGGGCACTTTCAGATGTCCAAAATGTGCCCAAGTGGGCTTGTTGGAAAGCTTGGCCTGTCTAATTTCTAACCCCACTAGAATTTCTGAATTTGAAGCTCATTTGCCTCTCCAAATCTTCATTCTCCTAAGGCTGCTTTCTGTGTGTCCAAAAAGTGGCAGAAAGGCCATTTTTGAGTTTTTTTGACCTTTAGGAGACCCAAAACTTATCAAAATTTCTAGCCTGGACACCATTAGATGTATTTTTCGATGTTGAATCCAAAAATGCAAACCTTTTCTTGATTGGAGTGCTAGAATTTTAGCGCCGCGCAGGGTGTACAACGCACAGGGAGAAAATCCCTGTTTTTCGCCCAAACAATTTCAAAATGCAAAAATGTGCTCCAAATTTCTTGAAATTTGGTCTAGATCTTATTCATTAAGTGTTATGGTGGGCCAAGGATTTCCTCGGTCAATATCCGAAGTCGATCATGCTCTTTTTGCCTCTTTTGCCATTTTGATGCCTTCTTTAGGTTTGCCTTCAAATTCCTTATTCGTGCCTTGCAAACTTTGTTCCATGCCCAATTGTGGTCTTTCATATTCCTGAGCATGTCCCTGTCCTTGCTTGCTCTAAGGGAAGCATCAGTAAGCAAATCCAACTTAACCCTCTCTTTTTTCCTGATTAGGGTTTCCTGGAGTGTTTTCTTCAACTACTTGATTTTGACTTTGGAGATCTGATTCCTTGTGTAGCAATGAGCAGCCATGTGTCTTTGAAATTTGCTGTCTCTTTTGGCCCTCTTAAGAAGATTGTTTAAATGGAAATTTACTTTGTCAAGCCAAAACTCCCTAGTTTCATTGATTTCTCCTATGGGCATGTTCTCCTAAAGCTATGTCACTGTGGGTCTCCTCCTCATATTCTGATGGAACCTCGGATGCCATGACTGCTATTTTAAAAGTTGAATTTGGGCTGCCCTTTGATTCAAATGAATCTAGAAGTTGCTTTGACAATCTGCCACCAAGGGGACAATTTAATAGGGAGCATTAGGATGGGGACAATATAATGGGAATAGGGGTTTATAGGAGAATTTTTTTTAGGGATATACAGGGGTTTTTGGGATATTTTGATAGGGTAGGGTTTTAAGGTTTGTAAGGTAGGGTTTGTGTTTATTGAGCAATAGGAGGAGGTGAAAGGGAGTATGATCTTGGTAATGTTAGGGTAATGATTATGGGGACAATGGCATAGGGAAATAAGGAGCAGGGGTAGGGTAGGAAGAATAACCTTGGTAGCAACAACACTGTAGCAGAAACTCTAGCAGAATAGTCTTTCTTTGATGTCTTCTTGTGTTTGCTTTATGAAACTTTTTGCATTCAATCGCAGGCAATAAACCATCATATCTCTATCAAATTTGATGAGAAAGCCCTGATATAGCACCTACCTGTTCATTTGATGGGTTTCACAAGAAACTTGAGGCAATTTGGCACATTCTGGGTGCTTTATCTCTGTGCGTTGCACCCCTGTCTGTGTGTGTCGCGCCCTAGTTATAGGCGTCGCGCTCCTCTTCCTGTGTGCGCCGCGCTTTTTTCGAAGGACTTTTGGAGGCCTTATTGGAGTCCAAATTGAGTGCAGGATAGCTTGTAGGAAATTTCTTTGAGTCTAATTTCCAACCCAACTGGAATTTTTTAATTTGGAGTTCATTTGCTCTGTCAAAAATCAAATCTCCCAAGACTGGTCAAAATGTGCCAAATGAGGCTTCCTAAAGGCAGAGTGTTGTTACAGTCAACTTTTGAATGCCTTCCTAAACTCCAAATTGAGATCATGATAGCTCATTAGAAATATATTGGTGTCTAGTTAGCATTGGAATTATCAAGAAAGTCATTTGGCCAACTGAGCTAGGAGAAAATTTGAGTTTCCCAAGGTCACTTCAGAGGTGCATCAATTCTCCCAAGCCAACTATATTTTTGAGATTTCTCCAAAACCATGACACCTGTGTAAAAAGTGGAGGTTTTTCTTCCTTGGCATGTTTTGGATAAAAAACGCTCTCAGGTTTCCCAAATTCATCTTTCCTTGCTCAGAAACATCATTTGAGTGAAACCTACCCCAATGTGTGGAACAAGAGATTTGTCGAAATGAAGCGAAATGAAGGGGATAGGGAACTTCTAAATTCTTGAGGGAATTTTGGGAAGTAGGGAGGGATGTTAGGAAGTAGGGAAAAGTGGAATCTCTAAAATTGAGTGAGGGGAAGGGGTCCAAAAGGGAAAAACACAGGTCCAACCTAGAAAATTGCTAGGTTGTAGCAAGAAACTAGGGTTTGTGCGAAAATTGAGGAATTTTGGGGACCTGAGTGATGGGAAGTGTTTGATAAGGTATTTAAGGATAGGGGAAGGTGTATAAACATCAAGATACAAGTTTTTTCAATGATTTGACCATACAAGAGAAATTAGCTTCAAAACCCTAGGAGAGGGAAATGAACCTTGCCATAGGCGCAACTGAAACATGAACAAGGTGTGAAATGACCCATGGAACTTGACATGATGATGAAAACCCTCTGAATGATGGTAGATTCAGCTGAATGGTGACATGGAACGTCATTTGGACAAATTTGACAAGGGTAAAATCAAACCCTAGACCTAATGCCTAGTGACCAAATTTACTTGAAGACTCACTGAAATGATAAAATTTGACCTTGACACCTTAAAATCACTGGTGTAATAGGATGTTTGATCACTGGAGGAAGGCTGCAAAGACTAACACTAACAGAGAGGTCCATAGAATGACCAAGGTTGACCATGATGTTGCTAGCATGGCTAGTTATGACGCAAGATACAAAAGCTCCTTAGAGAGTTGTTTGAGCATGATCGGGATATAAAATGGATACATTGTGATGGACCAATTGGTTTTAAGTCCCATATTTATAGCTGGGACCAAGGTACTCTCATATATTGAGATAATGAAGTTGTTCAAAACAATATTAGGCTTGTGGTTAGCAACTCCATGAGAGGGAGGATGATTATGGTATCCTTTTTTTATTCATATGATTATATATGATCTAACATGATATTTGATTTTATGTTTTGTATGAACAAGATACAAATGATATTGAGACAAGAAGATACTCGATTCGAGTATGATGAGATCGACAGTAATCGAGGACACTAAGCAAACAATTCCCCCCTGTTTGAGCTCCCAGGGTGAGGAATTGAAGGAGAAGGGTGTTGGGTAGCGGAGGTCCTGCGTAACAGTTTTGAGTCTAAGAGTCTAGAAATTAGAATAAAAATATTGTAAACCTCTGAAATATGTGGAGCGCGAAAGGTAAATACCAATTCAAAGGGTTGTCCACCTGAAAAATAATATAAAATAATAGGAAGTAAGTCGATCTGCGGACCATAGATAGGTATAAATAGAGCGCGACTCTATGAGGGAAAGGTAGTTCCTTTTGGGTATGATCTTGGATCTAAAGGGTAATGGGTTTTTGAGAAAAGCATTCTGAAAGCGTCTATAAGTCCGAGTCGAGGGTTTGGGTAGTGGATAGAGGCTTTGCAGCTGTAGAGCCTCTAACTTACACCTCATCATCCACTATTACCTACTGTTTTTCATCACTTACCTCTTTCTTTTGCCTCATTTTCAATGTAAAACCACCCAGATCATTACATTAGATATCATTAAGCATGATCAAGTGAGCTTTGCTAATGTGTGACTGTTTTGTTTAGATTTTGACATATTTACAGGCATTCCCCAGCCATCTGCTTATTCCGCAGCCATCTGCTGATTCCGCAGCCATCTGATGATCCCGCAGCCTTTTTGTTAATCTCAAGGTTCCACGTGTCATTTTGCCAAATGAGCCACATGGGCACTTAGGAATCAAGGTGCTTGAGGTTCCTATGCTATTTGTTCAGCCATCCACGTCATCTGTACCTCCGGTCAACAAGGGTCAAGTTACGGTCAACAAAGGCAGCTTAACGGTGATGCGTAAGCTGTTGGGTCACGTCAGTTCAAACGGTGACTTGTCCGTGTTACGCAGGTTGTGGGGAACATAATCCAACTCTGGATTCAATGCCCATAACGACCAGAACCTCCAGCTCATCCATGCAGGCTTATGGCGTGTTATTGAACCTTAATTACACATGACAGTTAGTTTATTTTTCAGTTTTAGCTGTACGCATTAGCATATCTTTCAGATACCTATAAAAACTTGCGTCTGCGTACGCTTATGTTACTTTTTTTAGTTGCTGCGTTTTATGAACTTGTTATAATTTTAGTGCATTCCCAGACTCTGTTTTAATAGTGTTGTTCTAGCACTCTTGACTGTAATTTTCTGCACATGGAGTAATAGAAGCAGTGTTGTTCTGAAGTTTTCAATACCTTGAGTCTTCTTTGGGTTATATGAATGGAGGGCCCCTGTTCATGTTAGCCTTGTATAGTATCTTATGTTCAACATTTCCTTATTTCCATTCAGCATTTCCTTTTCTGGACACATGTACAGCGTAATTTACTTTCATGTTATTTCATTTCCAGCCTTTATTTTAAGCTGATCAACATTGTTCTTTTGCAGGTTTTAACCCGGGATTGCTTGTGTGTTTATGTATTTGCTTTATATCTAGTGGTAGTTTTAGTTGACAGATTCAAAGTTGCTGCATTTACTTTATTTTCATAGCTGATTTTTAGTTTTATTTCTCAAATCTGTCTGCTAACATATGAATGGTCTCTTTATTATAAATTGTCTATCTCTTAGAGATCAGAATACTAATAACTTGCAGCTGGCTTTGGGTACTTTTTAGACTAATCTTTAACTACTTTCTAATCGTGCTTTACACAGTACTATGTGTTAGAGGCAGAGAGTTAGAAAGAGCAAAACATTATAACTAGTCTTTAAAGTAGATTTTCCTCATTTTTTATCATTTCTTAGACTTATCTTTAGCTACTTCCTAATCGTGTCTTACACAGTACTATGTGTTAGAGGCAGAGAGTTAGGAAGAGATAAACATTATCATTGGTCTTTTAAGTGATTTTCTTACCTTTTATTTGCAGCAGCATGAATGGTGTCTAATGCCATTAGAAAGTGGTTCTTTGCTTTCAATTCATTTTAATTCATTTATTTCTTTCAAGTTTTCCTTTTCAGAAAGTAGTTAGAAACCACTAATCACACACTTTCACTCATCTAGAATTCACCTTACACACACCATCACTCATCTGTTTATAAATACATCACTCCATCTTAGGAAGATAAATTAACCACAAACAACACCCCAAACGACAAAAAGCTTTAAGAGGTTGCTTAAGTACATATAGTACACCTTCACTTCATCAGCTTATGAGCCCCGGGTTGACAATTAATGACATCAATTTAGGAACACTAAATTGACTAAACATTTGGTGAAGCCCTTGATAATCTAGAGAAATTTTTAATAAGGTGTAAAGAAAACAATGTTTCCCTCAATAATGGGAAGTGTGAAATGATGTTGACCGACGACATTGTATTAGGGCATCACATATCAACTAAAGGCATCCAAGTGGATTCAGTGAAGATTAAAGTAATACTCAATTTCCCATTACAAAGTTACAAAGAGAAGTACAAAGTTTCATAGTTCATTTTGGTTACTATCATTGCTTTACTGAGGACTTTTCACAGATAACTCATTGATTATTTGCTTTACATAACAAAAATTCTAACTTTTTATGGATAGTAAGCTGCTAGCATACCTTTGAGGAACTAAAGTTTAGAGTGGTCAAGCTCCTATTATGAGAGGGCCCAATTGGTCCCTCCCCTTTCACATATCTACAGACACATCAGGTATTGCCATTGGAGTTGTCTTAGGGAAAAACGAAGAGAACAATATGTACATGATATGTGTGAAAAATAATTTCTTGTAATTATTCATGCAATAAATAAATTTAGACATTATATTAAAGGATATCTAGTAATCTTACATATTAGTCATGCTACTATTAGGTACTTAATGAACAAACCAATCGTTATGGAAGAGTTACTAGATGGTTTCATTTATTGTAGGAGTTTAATATTACCACCTTAAGTAAAAGAAAGGATAATGTAGTAATTGATTTTATTTTTAGATTGACATCTAATGAAAATAAACCACTAGTAGACGATTCCTTCCCTAATGAACATCTCTTTGTAATGTCTACCAAATCTCCATGGTTTGTAAATATTTCTAGCTACTTGGTTGCAATAAATCTTCCACGTCACTTGACTCCAAAAGAGAAACAAATGATTATTAGACAAAGTGGAATATTATCATGGATATATGGTTGTCTTTTTCAGCACATGCCCTGACTTTATTATTAAAATATGTGTATGAAAATATGAGGTCTATGAGATATTGAAAGCTTCCCATGATGGCCCATGTGGGGGCCACTTTCTTAACATAAGAAAAGGGTACAAGGTACTCCATAGGGGTATTGTCGTCCCTCTATTTTCAAATATGTTGACGAATATGTGAAAATATGTGACAATTGTCAGCTCATGGGTAGACCTGTACAAATAAATGAGATGTCATTGTAGCCTTGTAACATCCCCTGCATTTACCATTATATTTGTAAAAATTTAATGTAAATGAGACTCTAATGCTAGATAATTGTTGCTGGCAAAACTCAATTTAAAAATTTTGATTTATTAATCAAAATTGAATTATATTGAATTCAATGGAGAAATGGATGACCTCTAGACCAGAGTCTGAGGGAAGATCGTTGCTTTCACTTACGTACACTAAACATCTGCACTCATATCTTGTTGAATTAACTGTCAAAACCATTTGTGGCTAGGAAAAGCCATTTTTTTAAATTAAAGTTTAATGAGATGTGATTGGGGCCGATCTGGAGTTGGAAAGCCTTTTTGATGGTTACATTATGAAAGGTCAGACTATAATGGGTGGTGTCCATCCTCATTTTCCTCTCTTGTAGACTGAGGAGACAAGATTGGAAGTGAAGGCATTGTGGAGAAAAAATGTTTCCTCTCAGTTGTGTTGAAAGCCGCAGAAGGGTGACCCATATATATGCACCTCAACATTGAATTGGGTGTACTGTTGTCTTTGGAAACTTTGATGTTGGATTTTTTGGATCAATAGAGGCGGATGCTCTGAGAGCTCTTTGCCTATGTTGAAAACCATTGGTTTTTCCTTTATTTAAGCATGTGTTACCAACATGGAGAAAAGAGATTGAATTTAATTACTAGGTGCTTAACTATTAATGTGAAAGCAATGGAGGTGAGCTCTAGCGGAAAACGACTGCGAACACTGGTCTAGGGTTTAACGCCCAGCTCTGCCAAACCAGAGTCAGCTTTGGCAGCACAGATCATTAAATTAGCTGAACTCCGTAGCAGGGGACGCGGACTGACCTGACAAATGCTCAGCGAGGGGTCCACAGGGACCCCATCCTTCAAGAAAATTGTCATGCACAAGCAAAAAATGAAAGAAGGGTTAAAGATCTCGGGATATGGTGAAAGCGGGGACTTAGGCAGCACCAGAAACGACAAGGAGCAGAAAATGACGGCAAAATACAGAGTTGATTCTAAACAGAAAGATAAATCACACAAGGAAAAGGAAGACAACACCCTAGGTGCAGAGGTGAATCGTAAAACTGCAGGCTCAACGCATCCCCAGGCAACCGATGAAGAGGAGCATGTTGTAGATATAAACTGTAAATATTATGATAATAGAAATAACCCAAGAATAACAAGATAGAAATAGATAGAAATGCTTCTTTATTGATCAAACCCTTAAGGTAGGGCAACACCATACATTCACTCCTT
>APFE031691002.1:0-39515 GCA_000404065.3 Pinus taeda
GGTCAATACCGCTTATTACTAATCCCGTCGGCCCATTTGCAACTAACTGTGGTTCCTTTATTAATTGCGGATTAACCACTTACAATTATTAATATGGGCTTTATTGACTCTTAACTATGACGTGGTCCCATTACATAGATAAGGGGGTTAGGGTGGGACCCTAACAGGATTCAACAAGCAAACATGATAGGAGATATTATGGGACTAGGAAGGGACAAACACGTGAGAGTTGCTTTGAGATGCATGGAGGACATCACAAGGATCTTAAAGAATGGATGGTTGCTTAAAGGCACCCATATCTACTTAGATGAAGACTTAACACTCGTCCAACAAGAAGAAAGGAGGAAAGAATGGGAGAAATTAAAGTCAGTAAGAGAGGCAGGAAAGTGGGCATGGTTCAAAAACGGGAAATCCCAAGTCACTGATAGAGTAACACATAAGAAATAGGGATTCAAGGCCCCATGGGAGAACCTAAATATGATAAGTTAGAATCGCAAAGGTTATCCATGGAGAAGGGGACTATGGTTGGGGTCCATGGCTGAGGGTAAATACATTATTTTCCTTATGGAAACACACAAACACAATGGATGTAGAATTCTAGACTTCAAAGGATACACTAAAAATGTTTGCTTGGTACGAAGAAACAAAATAAGGGAAAGGACATAGAGGAATAACAGTCCTAATAAAAGAGATATGGACCAAGATTATAAAACTGGAGAAAGAATCCCCAAATAAACAATTTATATGGCTGGAAATAACATATATGGAACAACAATATGGCTGGTTGGTTGCTATTTTTCTCCAAAAAGCTCAAAACTCTATGAAAAAAGGAACATAGATAGTGAAGACCCATATGTGGCATTAAAAAAAGATATTTAAAACTTGAGAAATATGGGAGAAATACTCCTAATTGGTGATTTTAATGTGAGAATAACAAACAATCAATCTATTCAATTGGGCAGCGATATGGGAGAGGATAACAATCCGCTATGACTTAGAGAGAATGAAGAGCACCCTTGGAGGAGGACATCACAATATGGGAAAGGGAAGGTTTCGCACTTTGGAGCAAAACTATTAAGCCTTTGTAGCCTAAATGACATGGTTTTATGTAATGGCATGAAAAATTGGTTGAAGTCCAATAGTATTACTTGTAAAACATACAACGGGCAAAGCACAGTATACTATGTTATATCCTCTCAAAGGTCTATTTCCAAGTTGTTGAACTTTAATATTGAGTGTTTCCCTATAGAGCTAGACTCTGACCATTTGCCTCTTCATTTTAAACTTGGTATAAATACAGAAGATCGAAAGGGGGAGCATCCCCATCATTTGCACAAGAAAGTTTCAGAACATGGGAGAATTATCTTAAACCAAGAAAAATCAGGAGCTCTTTAGGGTTGCTCTTAAAGAACACCTCCAACTGGCCAAAAACAACAATAGGGGTTGCAAGGATAACGAAAGAGATAAAATATATGTTTGTAGTAGTATGTTGATCCCATTAATACACAAATATTTAAAGGTATGTAAGAGATCTAGGCCTATGAAGAGGATCACAAATACCTTCCCAACTAATCCTTGGTATGATAGAGAATGCAAGGATGCAAAAATATTTCTCAAAGAAAAGTCAAGCAAAGAAAACAAGAATATATATAAACTATTCATAAAATGAAAGAAAGAAAGTTGTGTGATTTCAAAAAGGAAGGAATTAATTTATTTGGGAAAACATAATCCCAAAGGTTTATGGAAGAAACTATAGCAAAAGAAAAAGAAAATAAAAAGAAATATCGCACAGGATCATTGGTTAGACTATGCAAAACTTATGTATGAGAGGACAAATGAGAAAAGTAAACCTCCCATAATTGTCTCCTCAACAAAGCTATTTTTGGTTGTTGATATTTAAAAAATTATAAAGAAACTGACAAATGGGGAATGAAGCTTCTAGCCCCACACATCAAGGAGATATTTAACAAAGTCAATCATGTTGAGAAATGCCAACAAGAAATTCTAGTTTAATTTGTTCTTGAATTAAACTCAGAATTAAAATCGAATACTATTCTCATAGCAACTTGTAAATAGTTAATTAAGTTTAATTATCTTAATTAGCTTAGGAATTTCGAGTTGGAAGTCTTTATGTAGTCATGTATATGTTCTCCCTAAGTTTCAGGGGTCCAGTATGAGTTTAAATTGAGTTGGAAATTAGATCACTCAGTTTACTGAGTTAAGTTCAGTAAAATTAGTTCTAAATTGTTTTTGGAACTAATAGAGGACTAACCTCTAGTTGGTGCACTAATGCATCCACTAGTGCTACTCCAGATAACTGAATATTCCCTCATGAGAAACTCATGCATGTCAGTTCAGAGAAAGGCCCAATTGAGACTAGAGTGCAGGGACAATGTACTATTAATGGTATTAGTTACTGGAGTGTAAATATCATGCATGCATCAGAGATTGGTCCTATGTTTGGATTGCGCAGTTTTGGAAGCACGAATTCCCTTTAAATATGGGTTATTCATCCTATGAATTTTGCAAGAGATTAGGGGCTTGGAGAGCTACTGAATAGGCTAAGGATTTAGCTTGAGCTAGCTTGTGGGCTAAGAGAGTTGAGCATACTTGTGTGGAATTTTTCTAGTGAGAACAAGTTTTGTATCTTCACTCATATTTCTAATATATGCAATACAGATAGCGGGGTTTTGAGCAGTGGCTTTCCCGAGATACATCTTGTGTTATGTGTGCCATTGATTTATCTTCTTCTTATTCATATTCTTTTCATCGATCTATTAGCTTCCACTGGTTGAAAGTAGAATTAGATTCTTGTCTTTTGCTTTAGTACATTGCATGAGCTTTTGAATCTACAAGATTTTCTACAAACCAAGATAGCTTTTTGGTTGAGTGGACAACATGTGTTGTTATAGCTCTTCACAAAACCAAATATATCAATAACCCTTGTAACTACCGTACTATTATGATCAACCCTCTTCTTGGAAAACTTTTTGGGAGAATGCTAGAGCACAGAATTAGTGAATGGATAGAAAAAGAGGGAAAAAGAGCAAAGGGACAGGTTGGCTTCAGACCTAAACATTCTACCATTGATTGTTGCATCACTCTAAGACACTTCATAGAAAAAGTTTGGGACAACCAAGGTGGGATAGCATTTTGTTGATTTGTTGACTTCAAAAAAGCCCTTGATACTGTCCCTAGAGATAATCTATGGCACATAATAGAAGAACTAAAGGTCCCAAAGGAATATAGGGCAGTTGTTCATAAGCTTTATGAAAGGGTTAGAGCCAAATTTAGAACAAAGGAAGACATGTATAAATGATTTGACATTGACATAGGAGTCAAACAAGGATGTCCTCTTTCTCCCACATCATTTGGTTTATATATTGATAAGCTTGAAGAGTGGATAAACAATACCAAAGGAGAAGGCATCTAATTGGCAAGATATGTGGTGAAACTACTTTTATATGCATATGGCCTTATTCTTATCACTAAATTGGCACTAGGTTTGAGAGAACACTTGAAAGCTCTGGAACTCTTTTATCATGAAGTGGGAATGCAAGTAAATACTAGCAAAACTAAATTCATGATTTTTTCTTTGAAAAGAAAGAAACATCATGGTACTTTTCTCTTTGAAGGCAATCCCTTGGAGGTGGTAGATGAGTACAAGTATTTAGGAATTGACTTTCACTATAGTTAGCTGGGAGATATATAGATCAAAGAGAATCCAAGGAGGGTGGAAAGCTTCTTACCTTCTTCAAAACAGGTGTAGTCAGGCAGAACTATGGGACTGGAAGATTAAGAAACCCCTCTTTTTTATATTAGTGGTGCTAGTTATCTCTATGGTTGTGAAATATGGGGGAGTAGCATGTCAAGCCACAAATGACGAAAAATAAAAAGAATTCAAAAGAACTTGATCACAAGTAGCCTCAAAGTTAAATCAACAGTCCCATATGATATCCTTCTAGTTGAGGCTGGTATGTTTCCAATTGAGGCATCAACAATCATTCATTTGCTAATTTACCTGAAGAAGGTTGAAAATATGGATAAGCATCGATGGCCCAAATTGGTTGTTGAATAAGAGATAAACCACCAGAAAAAGGCATGGATGAAACAAAACATAAAGTGGTTAGGCAAATGGGATATAAATCTGCATGATTGTCCTCATGCTAAGGAGGAGATAAAAAGGTGGGTCTTAGAAAAAATTAGGACTACCATGTGGACAAAGCAGGTAGGAAAAAGAGAAAACCTATTATGTCAAAGAATTTAACCCAACATGGAAACCTGATGATAAAGAGTAGTTGAGTTCCTCAATCAAGGGAACAACTAAAATTTTAATTGCTCGGCTAAGGACTAGGTCACATCATCTAAGATGTGAAACTGGTAGGTGGGCGATACCTAAAGAAGATTGGGAAGAATGAACTTGCATTTTTTGCAACAAAGTGGTGGTAGAAATATAATGGAATTTTATCAAAGAGTGTGCAATGTATGAAGTTATCCATCGTTAATTTTTTAGCAGCCAAAAGGTGAACGGTCTTAGTGATCTTTTTTAGGAGACAAGACTTCACAAAAAAATGAATTTCTTACTCAAGATCCATAACATTAGAATCAATCTAGAAAAAAATATGTTAAGCGATATTGGGTGGCCCCTTAGACCACGAGGTCTCATGGACGTCATTAAAACCATTTCATTTATTCAATGCAAATATTGCAAGTTTCCTTTCCACGATATTGATCGTGTTTCAATTCAATTCATAGGCATGAAATGAGTATCAAGCATTTGTTGTACATCTAGTGATGCATTCCTCTATCTGGCATGTTTTCACTGATCCAAGTGGCTCTAGAGACACACAGAGGACAGAGAGGGCTTATGGAAGCTTGAAAATCAAAGTGGTCGGAATGATTTTGAACTAGGACTAGAGCATAGATCTCGTTGTCCTGATCACGACAGTGTGAACAGTTCGTCAATCCGAGCTCGTATGAGGGAGAACGAGCCAATCAAAGTTCTGGTCAAAGTTGGGTTGTGTGCCAGGTTTAAGCATCCTACAATTTGACCGACCCCGAGGCATGAAACCTACCCCCTGAAAGCGGTCGAAATTGTGGCCTTGTTAATTTGTCCAATATCCCTTATTTTGTAAAGATTTGAAAATTACCCCTCTGTTAAAGAAAATAAAAAATATATATATATTTTGGGGTGGCGAGCCACCAACCCCACCACCCCCCAACCAACATAATAAATTATTTTAAAAATTGGTCGACGAGCCATGACCCGAGTCAACCCCCAACCCAATCCCAAACTGCAACCTTAACAAATTATTACATGGCCCGACGTCCATCACCCCACCAAACCCTCCAACCGCACACATTAACCATAACATTATATATAGGGTGGGCACGGGCCACCTCTAGTGGACCCAACCCACACCCCCAAAATCGCACCAATCATCGCTGCTGGAAAACTTGGTAAGGGTGTCAGCGAGGGTCGAACCCGCCTGGCCCATGTGGTCGGCCCCCAAGCGGGCGGCCCCATGAGTATAATACGTGAACCACCCCACATTGAACGCAAAAACCAATATCAACGTACCATGTAACCTCCGCGCCAAATAAAGTTTTTGCGCCAAACCAAAACATTTAATGCACCCACTTTGAATTGTGATAGGTATGGGGCGGGCTACCCAATGTGGACCTAACCCCCTAAACATGTGGGTTTGTTTTGTTTAAAACAATAAAGTATTAAAATGGGAGAGGTGGGGTTTGACCACCGGACCCCTCCTCAAGAAATTTTCTTATTAACCAAGGTGCCAAACCAACTTCTTGGTTAATCTGCCCAAGAGTTTATATAAAACTCATTTGCTTAATGCGCCCAGGCAGATGGAGAAACCAGGAGCGGGCATGGAAATCGAGGCAACAATTTTTTAATTAATTTTTAATGCAGGTGGAACCATGATTGAGCAAAATTTTCAGGGGGGTGAAATTTTTGCATTGTCCAAATTGGACAAACTTTTTGTCAATCTTACACCTCTTGACGACACAAACCCAATGGAACAGTCAGTTTCTTGATCTAAGTAGCGGATTTGCAAAGCACCCGAAGGAGGGAATCTTTGAGGAATCTAGGGGGAATCTAAAAGATTCATTGAGCCCCAGATTCTCACTTTCTTAGAATTCAGAAATTTGACAATCGATTTTGCACGATTCGATGCCATAAATCTGGTGGTGTGTTCAGATTTTCCATTTTCTCATTCTATTTTCGGCCACTTTTCTAAGTGGAGTGCAGGTGTCAGCATTCAGCGTGCAAGCAGTCATTCCATGAGATTCGACGTAGCGAGGCTGATGGTACGGCCAGCTTCAGTAGTTTGACATCCGCTTCTTCAGATGGCCCCTAGGTGTGAGGTATATCCAATGTGTTCATGTATTTCTTTTGCTATGTATTGTGTTGCACAATTTGATGCTTGATGTGGGATCTTGTTTCTTACTTGTTTTCATGATTCCTGCTTGATGTGATGCAGAATTATCTGTGTGATGTACTTGTTGTCATGATTCGTCGGGTTTTATTCGAGATCCCTTTGTCGTCACGTTGATGGGATACTCATGTTGTCGTCATGTATGTTTGCATTAAGATCCCTTTTATGCCATGTTGGCAGGATGCTTATCATGCATGAGTTTTGTGTCATACCGATAGGAGTCCTTTTGACTGAGAGTTCCTGTAGCAGAACATCTCTTGGAGCCACTCCTGCGTGAGGGCATTTTCCTTGTATGATAGTGATATCACCTCTTATGTACATCATCATTATTGACAGCACTTAATGCAGCGCCCTACACCATCTTGACACCGAGGCTTAAAGATGTAGTCCCTCCTGGACGAACTCCGTTATCAACGGCTTATGTTTTCATGTGCTGATGATTGTCATGTTCCTCTTCTTTACAACATGCAAATGTATTTATTATGTTCTTTTAAAAAAATGCAATATAACACATCACGAAAGTAAAAGGTCTTGGAAGGGTCCTTTGTCACACCTGGACCCGGATCATTGACAAACACGTATCTCTAGACAACAGTACACAGAGCTAGAAAGGATGTGCCCTAGATCCATCTCAAAAGGCACAAAGGCAGAATCCCTTGCACATTTCATATCCCATTGAGAATCTATTCATTCATTCATTTGGTCATATATGATATTGCAATAATGAATGCATGTCGAACAAAGTTGTACTTGTTAGATGACAAAATTTTTATAAGAATAGCTTGTCAGAATCCCCTACTTGGATAAAAAGAAAACCTCTAAATTCCTTAGGCTTCAATCCTCACATTAGTCATATTCGTCGTTCTAGGTATTGCTTCGAGTTTCAAAACTTTGTACCGGACCTATTGTCTTACTCTTAATTATTGTTAATGATGTATTATCTAAAAATTTATAACCTTGATAGTGGCAGCGAGATGACATCAATATCAAAATAATAATAAAAAAAATAATATGTAATTTTATAAATGCAAAAAAATAAACTATACTAAACAAACTAATACCCAAACACCATCACTATATGTCACTTATCTGACCTAATAATATATTATATTACATGTTTTCACATCTATAATATAGTTTATCACGTGTTCTTTATTTTATTTATGAAAAGACTAATGCACAAAAGGTCTTATTGCGTATTCACACTTCAATTTAGAAAACAAAACATAAATGTGGAGTATATTACAAGAAACTCATAATTTTTAGGTAGAGTATATATTCCTAAGTTAATGGGTGTCGATTCATTTCATTAAAAAAACCAATTTTAAAAATTAATGTGAAGTATTTTATAAGAAATTCATAATATCTTTAAATATGAGTATATATTTTTAATTTAACTGGTTGTGTAATATATTGTTTAATTCGTAAAGTTTAAGTTTTTTAAAGTATTAAATTTATTTAAATATTGAAATGTATTTTAAAAATGAAAAATTAAATAAAATTGTTTATAATATTGACTGGGGATATTGAATCTGAATTATTATTTATATAATATTTAATATATAATACGACAGTTTTAATGTAAATTAAATTTGACAAAAGAATTATTTATTTATTAATTAAGTTTTTTTAATATTAAATTAATTTTGGTTTTTTTTTATTTATTTTTTTGGTGAAATAAGCTCATTTGTTTTGAGCATTTTTTCAAAACTTAATGATCAAATTATTTTTATTAAAATTGTAAATTTCAGCATAAAGTGTTCTAATCAAAGTTCCCATCACATAAATAAACTTTTGACTTTTCATATAATTCAACCAAATTAATTTAAAAATGGAATGGTTTATAAATGTAATGTAACTATTTACATGTTTTTGTCTTTTTTTAAATTGGTGATACATTGTGAATGAAGATGGTGATTTCCTGTTATTATAATAGTTTTTTTAAATATATATAAAAAAATCATTGATCATAAATTTAGAGTACCCAATCAAACTTATAATTTTTGAGAAATTATAGATATTGAAATAACTTTTTTTTTTGAAATTTTTTTTTGGTGAATTAAATTTCAAATTTGTTTTGATTATTTTTTCAAAAAATTAATGATTTGAATTGTTTTTATTAAAACTCTTAAAAGCTTTCAAGTATAGAGTTTTCTTAACAAAGTTGCTATTACATAAATAGATTTTTGACTTTCCCGCTAATACCAACAAAATTTTAAAACAAATTTAATTTAAAAAATGAAATCATTTAAATAAGTACAATCTAACGATCATAAGTTTTTTTTTACTTTAAATTCAGTGATACCATTTTGACTAAAATTGTGATTTATGTTATTTAAAATATAAATTAAAGAAATCTTTAGAAACTCAAATTCTTTAAATTTCACCACTAAAACTTAAAACTTATAATTCTAAGAAAGTATAAGTGTTCCAATTTTTTGTGAATTAAAGTTCTGTTTGTTTTGATTATTTTTTCAAAAAAATAATGATTTGAATTGTCTTTATTAAAATGAAAACGTCAAAGTTTTCAAAAATAAAGTTTTTTAAAAAATAATGATTTGAATTGTCTTTATTAAAATGAAAACGTCAAAGTTTTCAAAAATAAAGTTTTTTAAACAAAGTTCATATGACATAAATAGAATTTTGACTTTCCACGTAATTCCAACAAAATTTAAAATCAAATCTAATTAAAAATGAAATAGTTTAAATAAGTGTAGTCATGTTTTTGTTTTTTTAGCCTAAATTCATTGATACAATTTTAGGTGAGATTGTGATTTGTATAATTTAAAATAAGATTTTTAAAGTATAAATTAAAGAAATTCTTAAAAGATTCAAATTCTTTAGATTACACAACTCAAACTTATAATTCTAAAAAATCTCTATCCAATTTTGAATAAAATTAACCAAAAACAAAATATCTAATAATTAAACTATATTAACTAAAATAATTTATCCCATTATCATATAGACATTATATATTTTACAAAACATATAATTTATAATATTTAATATTTGGATTTGACTTATGACTTTATTTAAAAAAACAAAACAAAAAACTCTTCAAACTCTACCCAATAAACATCTCACCCTATCATTATAAATTAATAAACAAACTATAAATAAACAACAAACAAACTATAAATAAAATAAAAATAAATATATTTTAATCCCATACGATTTTATTTACGCAATGAGATTGCGTGCCTTAAATATCAAAGAGACCGAGTTTCCAGAAACGTAATGATGAGATCTGAGCATCACGTCTTTCTATGAAATACGTAGATATGGATGGATTTAAAAAAATTAGAAATGTTGGGTTTAAAATCAAAGTGGAAATTTGGTTGTCATTAGCCTTGTGTTAGTTCAATTAGTTAGTTAGAAGGGGGTAAACTAGATTTTCTTTTATATTATAATTTTAATAAGAATTTTGATTAAGTTTCAAACCTAATTCTAAAAGTTTTTGGTATAAATAGTGAAAGATATGTTTATTTAGAGATAATGTTTATATGATAAGTTTAGTGTCGGTTTGGGATTTGGTTGAGAGAATATTTTAATCCTTATATTCATATTTGGAATTAGTTGGATCTACTTCCAACTATATGTATGTATCATTTATGTGATTAAATGTGTAAAAAACAATATTGTTTAGTGTGCATTCAAATTTATTTGCAGCATATCATCTTTGCATTGCTAGTAACCAAAACTAGAACAGATAAAGCGAGTCTTATTGAAAAAGAGCCATCACACAACTAGGAAGTTGGGCATCTGTTTAATCCAAAACACTTCAAAAAGTAATGATGCATGGGTCATGTTAGACTATGTCATTTTGGAATGGAAACTTGAGTTTGAGACTGAGTAACTTGTTAGATAGGCATGTTCTATCGATGAGACAAGGATGTTGGTCATGGATTTTGTGGTTCCTAGAGATCCAACCAACAAGAAATTGGTAGAAGAGCCTGTGTTGAGGATCATGCAACCACTCTTATTTTTTAGCTTGCTTGCAAAGGATACTGTGTGAGAATTTGTTGGTGCTACAATTTATAACTTCCATGAAGTTGCATATTTGCTGTGTGGTGGCGTAGTTGTAATGTTTTAAATATTGTATATCTATCCATTTTTGGTATGATTTTTTGTTGCGAGTTAGTTTGTAAATTTAATATGAAGAACCATTCATATATAATATAGTAACGTAATTCAAATTAGTGATTCTTGTTGTATACAGTGCCACAAGAACATACCATTGATTTGACTATGTTTACAGTTTATTATAAAGCTGATGGGTCATTTAAATCTAGGAACATTAGTTACAAGTTATCCTTATATGTTGTTAAGTGTGTTTGTGTAAAGACACGTCAAGTTATATGATAAAATTTTGAACACATTCGATATCTAGACAACTATCCTAGATAACTATCAAATACAACGAGCTATGTCACCTTACAAATGGGAGTTTGTCCATAGAATGGTTCAGCTACTTAGCTATTTTTTTTCGACAACTACAACGAGATATGTAACTTCGCAGAATAAAGTATATCAATGTTGTTGATCATGCAAGTTTATCAATGATGGTCAAAGACAATTGTACATTAAATGAGTCAAGTGGGAAGCTCGAAGATTGTGGTGGAGAAAGAGTGCGATCCATGAGATTTCAGAGTGGGTAGAAGTGATAGTGAAGACCATATCAGCCAAATGTGACATATACATGAACTGTAATTTGTTATTTTTTTATTGATTTTTGTGATCAATTTTGACATGTAAGCATTAAGGGAGGGACTTGAAGATAATACTTACATGATAAATTTAGATTTAGTTTGGGATTTGGTTGAGAGAATATCTCAACCCCCATATTCATATTTGGAATTAGTTGGATCTACTTCCAACTATATATATGTATCATCTATGTGATTAAATGTATGAAAATATATTTTTTGGTGTGCATTCTGATTTCTTTGTTGTTTATATTTTTCATTATGTTTCAATTTTTTACTAAAAACATTGGGTTATAATAACATTCTATCAAAGCTAATTTTGAAACTAAAGGTATGTATTATTTTTATGGTATATTATATATATATATATATATATATATTATATATATATTTTTATTTTATTATAAAAATTCTAATCATTAAATATGATTAGAATTGTAAAATTTATTAAAATTTTAATTTTTTACATTAAAAAATTTTATTTGTTTCACAGAGGAAAAAAAACTATAATTTTTATTAATAGTAATAGAAAATATATTTTGTAAACACCTTAGAGTGTGCATGCAGATATCAATAACAAAAAAACATAGAAATGCATGAATGTATTAGTCAGGGGTCTGTAATAAACAATGATCCCCTATACACATAAAGTCGAATATCTCAGGGACGGTGAGTGCATATAAAATCATGCTCTTAAAAAAATGTTCATGTATAATTAAATAATGAATCCATACAAGGGGGAAGAAGATTTTTAGATAAGAGAGGATAACCTGTTAATGGAGTTTAATTAACCCAACGTTTCGGACTTCCACGTGAGTCCATCTTCAGGGGATATGCTAATAGTGTAAGAGAATATTAATGATGTATTGTAGAGCTAAAACTTATGTATGTATATTTAGTTTTTCGAAAATAGCTAGATTTCTACCATGGTGTGGAGGGTGCTTACAAGTTGCAAAGCTTGTTATCTCTACAATTTTTTAGAAAATTTAGGTTGGATATAAGTTTAGCTCTAGATAATCTTAATTTCTCAAATTCTGATGCGCTATCCATCATGTCCCTTCCATGGTAGGACTTGATATTTTTAAATAATGAATCGATACAGGTGGGGAAACTATTTTTAGATAAGAGAGGAATAACCTATTAATGGATTTTAATTAACCCAACATTTCAAACCTCCAAGTGAGTTCATGTATAATGTCCATAATTAACAATAACCTATTGAGAAGCAAAAAAAAATAAAAAATAAAATAGAAGCTTGCGGTCTATCTGCACAAGCTAAGCAGAATAATCTGCCTAAGCGGATCTGTGAACCAACTATAAGAGTAAGAAGAAATTGTGCCTTCATGATACTCAGTGATCCTCCAACAATCTCAAGCCAATTCTTGAGCCTCTTTGGAGAGACCATTTGCATTCTGATCGAGTTCCTTGTATATATGATAGAAAGAGAAACATGATAACATATTTTTTAACCATAAGAAATCTTCCAACATAGGTGATAATAGAAAAATCCTACACGATTAAGTGTCATCCAACCAATTGACCACAATATTGGAATCTCCATATATTTGAATATGTAAAGCACCCTGATCAATAGCAAAGGCAAGAAGGCTCTGAGGAGTAAGAAGTTCAACATAATTATTCAATCCAACACCCAAACCCATGGAAACATGAAAATAGGTGTCATTAGAGAGATGGAGAATGAAACTGACCCCACAGTTACCACCCAAATTGACTGAGGCACTGTCGAAATATGCCCATGGTTTTTTCATGTTAGGATGATCAATCATGATTTCACTCCCCCTGTTGGCATCTTTCTCTTGCGGAAAATGACTAAGGATCACCATTTCGTCAGCAACAATGTTACTTGGAGAAGAGACATAGTCTTGAAAGATAGCTCGATTATGAGTGATCCAAATTCCCCAACAAATGATTAACGTAAGAGATTTGAAAGTGTGGGAGGATGGGAAAGAGAGACAATAAATCCAATCATATTAAAAAATGGTCCACGCTAGGGCCTAATTTGTGCTTTTGTGATCCTGTAGTGATCCCAGATTTGTCGATCGAAAGGGCACCTAAGGAAAAGGTGAGATATTGATTTGCCTTCTTCCTAACAAATAGCACACCAGTCAGGGCTGATATAGAATCTACTTTGAAGAACATCCCACATAGGGACTTTTCCATTTATAATACACCACATGAGAATCTTAACCTTCAGTGGGAATTTGGATTTCCAAACGATATTCCACCACCATTGAGAAGAAATCAAATGACGCTGAGAAATAAAGTTATATCTAGGTTTTGGGGAATATAGCGCACTCTTATCCTCGACCCTAATGAGTTCATAATCCCTGTCCATTATACGAACACCACCAGTCTGTAAAGAACTTATATAATACTCCAATGTTCCATGAAAGGATCTGAGATATCTAGCTCAATTGTTAATTTCCAACATTGACACCAAATAGAAGGTGGTATTCAAGTCAACAATGTGAGTTAACTTTGAATAACCACAATCCCAAATAAAATCAATTAATAGGGAAGGGAGAATATTTTCATGGAGACAACTATGCCAAGGGTCCTATCCAAGATGGACTCATAAACCCAAGCCGACTTTCTAGACAAGACCACTACATATGGTTTCAAAATTATTTAAAATAGCTCTCCATATAACATTGATTTTGTGCCAAGGTTTGTATGACCTGCACACCCAATCCTCCATCGAGAGAGGTGAAATGTATTTATCGAATACAACCATTGTCCAAAGTTTTTGTGTGGTAAGAAGGCACCATATACATTTTATATCTAGAGAATGAGAAAATAAAACGATGTTCTTGAGGCCCCAACCTCCAAGGGCCTTTGGTTTAGCAATTTTATCCCACCCCATCCAGGCAGGGTCACCTCAAAGTTGGAGCCAAACCATAAAAATTTGTAGCATACACACCTTATGCACTCCAATACACCTTTTGGAATCCATATAAGGGAGGACTAATACACATGCATTGCTTCAAGTACATGTTTGGTTAAAACCAACTGAACTACCCGAGAAAACTATATATGACACCATATTTTTAATAAGTGTCTCAACCTTAGAGATCAACCAACGCCAATACATCATTGTAAACGTATTATGCTTCAAGTGAAAGCCAAAATATCTAAGGCCATCTTCAAGGTAAGAGATTTCCATTGGAAGCAGTGCATTGATTTGTTGTATCTCATCATCCTCCAAATTTGAAATAAGAAGGGAGTATTTATGAAAATCTATAGACATACTAGTGTCCTTCCCAAATTATGAAAGAATGTTCTTCAATATTGCCACCTCACAAGGATCTCCATTACAAAAATATCATCTACGAATAATAAGTGGGATATAGCTAGAGCTCGAGTTACCAAGCACCCATTTAAATTCCCATTTTGTTTAGCTTCCTCCAAGGGCCTGCTGAGACCCTCAACAAACAACAAAAATAATAATGGAGAGAGGAGGCATCCCTAACAAAGACCCCTTTAAGAATGACATAAATAAGATGTTGCACCATTGATTAATACAACAAAAGAGATTGTTTAAATAAAACTCATAACCCATGATGAAATCAAGACTAGAACCTACATGAGTTAAAAGTAGCTAGAGATAGATCCAACAGACTCGGTCACAGACCTTTAATAAGTCAAGTTGAAGATAGCTCATTTAAGATTCATCATCTTAAAGATGTACAAGCCTTGCTATGCCACCCTAATCACTTCATGAATCTTCCTACCTTCAAGGATTATATAGAAATAGAGGCAGAGAGTATTGGTTTTAGATGAAGATAAATCACCTTCGTGATAACTTTCTAAATGACATTGCATAAAGAGATAGGTCTGAATTCACCAAATGAATTTGAGGAGTCCACTTTAGGAACCAGAACTATAAATGTAGAATTTAATGCAGGGAGCACATGGTGGTTCCTGCAAGACTCCTCGACCACACTAATAAATCATTCCCCATAATTTCATAAAGGCCCAGGAAGAATTCAATACCCCATCCATCTAGGTCAAGGCTCTTTCCTTTTTGGAAGTTGTGGAGAACAATATTTAATTTATCCTCCTAAAATTCAGCCATTAGTTCACGATTATCCTCCTCATTGAAAAAGTGAGGGAAGGGGATAGTTGTGTGAATCATTTAAGCTATTATGTCCTCCTCTTGAGATTTAAAGAGATCTTCAAACTGATAGACACCCAATAGGGCCAGATCCAAGAACATAGAAACATTCCTTCCCAAATGATCCTTTAATGACCAAATTGTATTTTACATCTTACAACCTTTGGTAAATTCCTAAAATAATTTTGTATTTTTATTCCCACATTCCAGCAAAATAGATCTATTCTTCAATTGTCATTCAACCTCAAAATTTTCCAGAATTATTTTCCTTCTCTTTTCCAATTGAAAGATTAGGTCTCTATATTTAGCAAATTCATAACCTTCTGCCCCTATGATGCAATTTCCTTAATATTGTCATCAATCACCCTAAGTTCCATAGAATCCTCATGTTTCTTTGTCATAGCCCACTACTTTGTTTTTTGCTTTATTTTCTTAAATTTTTTCACAAATTGTTTTCCAACTGAAATCCTTGAAAGTGGCGAGTAAGAATACCATTACTCTTTTACCATCTCCACGAAGGAAACATCCTTCAAATAGGTGGAATTCATCTTGAAAGGAAAATTCAACTTACGAGTGGCACCTTTAATTTCAATGAAGATAGGGGAATGGTCAAATTCCATACTGGTGTTGACCCATTGTTTAATGGAAAATAATTGATCCATGATAGCTTCTGAGACGAGAAACCAATCCAGTATCTTGGCTATATGGTTTGGACCCGATCACCTATTTCTCCAAGTAGGGCAGAGCTTCTAATTCTCCATATCTATAAGGGACCAATTGAATGCCAAGAAAAAATCCATCTAGTGGATCAATATTTTCTTTGTCCCCCCAAGATTCAGAGGAACCCATGGAGACATTTAGGTATCCCCTAATTATGGGAGTAGGCATATTTAAGAAAGATTTATTGAATAAATACTCCCAAAATTGTTTTATGATTTGAGTAGAACCATATAAATTCAGTAAGGAAAAGGGACTAGGCAATTCCTCTTTAAAAAGTTCTATAGAAATTCGTGCCATGTGCTCCATGTATTGAGGAATTTAAAACTTCATCAAATCCATCCCACCACCAAAACCCTCGAGCGACCAGTAACATCAATACTCTGAAAACTCCACCCATGCAAGATTTTTCGAAGACACTTAAAAATAGAGGGTTTGAGGCCTAGGGTCTCTTGGAGGAAAAATAACTCTAGGGGATTCAAATTCGATAAGGTGTTTTAGAGAGAGTAATTTTTGGAGACTTTCCAGACCCCCACAATTGAATGAGAGGATTCTCATAAGGGCGCATTTAAGGGGGTTGTAATTGCTCTAAAGGCCCCTTGAATTGAAGCTTGTCTTCTTATGGCCATATCTACTTTGGCATGTTATTTGGATTTGGTTATATTAGAATTCTTAACCTGACCCATAAAATGTGGGCATGAGATCTGAATTTGACCTTACCCTAAATCATAGGGTTTTTGAAAGCGACCATTTGAACAGGTTAGAGGTTGCATGAATAAGAATCATCAACCAACAAGTCGAAGAGAGAATTTGACGGGGTGGTAATAGGAGAAGATAGATAACATTGAGGAAAAGAGAAGGAATAGGGGGCTTGGGAAGGAGAGATAGAGGAGACATGAAGTGGTAGAGGAGGAATCCATAAATATTGGGAGGTGGGGGGGGTAATCCAAGATTATTATCAATATAGACATATATATTACTAACATGAGAAAAAACAAAGGAGGAGGTAGGAAGGGTACCTGGAATAGGATGTTCCAGGAGATCTAAAGTACCACCGTACGCATGCATAGGATCTAACTTAGGAGAAATATCCATGGATGTCAACTCCTTCGAATGCCTAGGATAAACACCCATCTCCCCACCGGAAGAAGGCATCCCATTTAGAAACCCTGTATCTTCCCAAAATAAATTATCCTCATCTGCCGATGTCGATTGTACCATTGGGAAATGATTTACAAGGTGACTATATTGATAACATTTGCAGCAATGGAAAGGAACACCTTCATAATCAAGATCCTTTATAAAACCTTCCCCAACTCCAAGGTCAAATTCTTCAGGAAGAATGTCCCTAAGGTCCACCTTAACTAGAATTTGAGTCATAATCAGAATCCTCGACATGAGATATGAATAATGGTGTGCCAAATATGTGCCTATAGTGTTCCCAATATCTTGAAATATCTCATATGCCCAATAGTCTAATGGAAACCCCAACAAGCATACAGAAAGGGGAACCATATATAATTGTTCCCTTTGAGCATTGAAAGGAGGTATATAGAATTGAAAGATAACAATAGATAAGTCAATATGTCAAACCCTCTCTTCAACAACTTTTGCATCCCCTGAGTCTACAAATTTTAAGTAGATCTACCCCTTCAAAACAAGCTCCATCTTTGGTTATGCCTAGACCAGGGGAGCAATGTCACAAGCAACCCACTCCCTTAGGGTTTGAACTGAAAAATGGTTACCTTGAACCCTCCCTACAAGCGATGTTTATGTTTTTTCCATGGTCGCAACTATCTTCATACAAACATCACCCCCCCACACTAGAGACGCCTTAGGGAAATATTTTTTACGAATATAATGGGGCTTCTTGGGGCTATACTTGATATAATTAAAGTTTTTGTTGAGAAAAAAACTGCGAGGTCAGTTTTGAAGGGAATCCCTAAAGTGAGCCGACCTAGCTTTAGAAACCAGAAACTAGGAACACTGATGTTTTATGGGATCAATTCCAATAGGTTTTGGAAACTAGAAATGACTAACTTCTAACAACGAAATAAAGGGGTGGTTAGGAACTTCCGGCATGAAACCCCTCATGACTCCCATGCCAAAACCAAAGTCGGCTAACTCCTAAGACCCTAGACCAATAAACGAACGATTATTCTACAATAAATTTGATAATGAAACTAACCTTGACGGGCTCGAACCCCATACCAGACCAATCAAGCCTAAACTCTAACCCGTTGAGAGATGTTAGGTGTCCTCCCCAGAGAAAGGGATCGATTGGGAAACTAACACCATAACATCCACAACAACAAATGAATTTTCATGATGCATATCCAAAACATATATATGTGGAGAGTGACTACCTGATGTAAACATCAAGGACCTTGCAAGGTCGAAGGATGTCCCGAAGCAGCCTACAAAAGACATGAATATCAACAAGATCCTCCACTTCCATACAATAAAACAATACAATTCAAGGAATAGAATAATGATGTCTGAGACCCAAGCCCTAAAACCATGGCTACCCCATCTAGCTGCCCACTGAACCTAACTATGGACATAGAGACAGTAGGCGACATATAATTGCGCACCAAATCCCCAAGGAAAAGGTAGGAGAAAACATAGAAAAAACCTTAGTAAACCAAAGGCACTCACCCCTCGAATCCGTGTAGAGAGTCGTCACCATAGATAGGGTTCTTGCACCTTCCAACGACACTCCACCATTACAAAATTATAATGATTAAAAACCCTTATAATATTATAAATATCCACCTTTTAATAATAAAAATATAATTTTGATAATATGTAAAATATTTATATTACAATATTTATATAATAACTAAATTTCTAAAATTAATTTGAAAAAAAAAAATCTTTATTTTATGAAAATGAATTTTTGAATTTTTGAATAAATCAATCTATTTTATTAGTCTAGGCCAAAGCTAGACTATAATATTCTATTTTCCCTTTCATTTCTATTAGTTTTATTTTTACTAACACAATATCTATTGTTTAACTTTGAAAATAAAATATTTATTTTTTAATATAACAAAAAATTTATTTTTGCAATCAAGATTAGATGATCACTAACATGTCTACCATCTACCATCACATCCCTCTATAATTTCAACTCAATAGAAGGCTATTAAATGATATCAACTCAAAATGGAAGCATATTAAACAAGGTGGAATCACACACTTGTTCAGTTCCCACTATGTCATAAGTCACCCATTCATAATATCTATAATAACACTAACTATTCATGTGTTGGAAATGAACACAATGATATAGAGATTGGTATAAATTATGTTTTATGGATCCATGCCAAAAAGGGAATGTTTTTTAATGCATCACAACAAGATGAGATAAGGAATAATGATCATACCATCGATACTTTCTTTGAAATCCTAAAAGCTACTTCCACTACCTCTCTCTTGGGACCAGGTCAAATTTTACCCAACAAGGGACAAAAATGTTACTATACAACTTAAAAGCAATGTATGATATGTCATATGCATGTTTCTTGGAACTACTAAGGTAGGTATCCATTAACTCCCCTCTATTTTCAGGAATATTGTCACACAATTATTAAAGAAATAGAATTTTATGTGTGCTTAATGATTATGAGTGTTTATATTTCTCACTAATTGTAATTTCTTCAAAGATAAGGTAGTTACAAGTAATAATTTATTCTCTAATGACTTCAAGGAGGAAAAGTAACTATTTAAAGGTTGTGTGTTAAGTAGATTTCCTATCATGCTTCTATTGTCACTAAGACAACGACCCTCCAACTTGTTTTCCTTACTCAATTTTGGAGCCTAGATGAACTATCATTTCAAGTTACCTTGTGTCATCTTGTTATTTTTTCATGTTTTCTAAGTGTCGATCATACTTTTAATTTCCATAAGTGTTGTTTTTTCCTCCTAGGTCAAAGTTTCCTAAGTGTCGACTTCTTATCTTTGGAAGATCTTGTGTCATCTTTCTAAAGATATGAAAAGTACTATCTTTTCATTGACTTAGTGTTAAATTCCTTCACTAGACTTGTTGATCACACAAAAGAAAGAAAGCATAATCTTTTCTTCTAGAGAAAGGGCACTTTCTAAACTAGTCATCACACATGCATTGTGAAAGGAAATTACACCCTATGCACTTCTATCTCTCAGTGGAGCAGACTTCGTTCTCGTAGTCAAGTGCACTGCCTGTCCACAAAGAGTGTGCACTACTTGTCCACATAGAGTGCACCCTCCTTTCCCTCAATTTTTGCACACTCCTTGTCAATAGAAGGTGTACCATCTTGTCTCTCACACATGCACTCTTCCTTCTTTGTATGTTGAGCGCATTCCTAGAAAATAGGGACCCTCTCCACTTCATGTAACTAAGTCACTCATCAAGTAGCATGTGGTGAGAATGCATTAAAATGATTTACATGTAGATTTTATTTATAAGCAACCTAGTTCATCATTCATTCTCACAATCACTATACCCTCTAGTCTGAGCGCATTTTCTCACCACAAGGAGTGCTTCATCACTTTTAGTCACAACTGCGTGGATTCTTGGTAAGTTTTGCAATGTGTCGTATTTGTTTTTTTTTTAGTGTCACTTTTGTTTTTCTTACTGGTGTTTCAATCTATTTCTACATATGAAGTGTCGTTTTCATCCATACTTGATCCTACAAGTGTCATCTTGTTATCGCAAGTGGCAATTCAGTTGACTCTTCACATTCCATGACCTTTCACCTTCCAATCATGATTGCAACTGAATCTATAAACACTTGCAACCCTTTTATCTCACTGTTATTATGTTCTAGACTTGTTGTTGACCATCACTTAGTAGTTTCCAGCCTACGTTTTTTCATAGTGCACTTCTGGAAAGAAGAGGCCCTATGTGATTCTGAAATGCGCCCAATAGAATAAGCTCCCTTTCAGAGTGCACTTCTTGAAAACAGAGACCCTATGTGATTCTGAATTTCACCCACTTGAGAAAACTCCCCTCCAGAGCGCACAACATACTTTCAATCCATAATGAGGAATTCCTGCCCATTGCAATTGTTCTTTGTGCCCTCACTTCGGCCTCCCTAGTGCACTACACACTTCCAAGCAGCAATTTATCCTCTCCTTGCTCAATGTGATTACGACCTATGCCTAGAAGTCTTTCTCTCTCTCATGGAGCGCATGGCATAGTTATAAGCCTCATTCAAGCCTTGTCTATTCATTTTGATCTCAAATTGCGCCCTCTTCCTTGCCTTGGCGTAGTGTGCACTCCTAGTGGCTAGTTAAGACATCATGTCTCACTTTTGATATGCTTGTGCTCCCAACTTGCCTAGTTCTTTCCTTCATCATTGTCTTTTGAATATTGTGCATGTGATAGTTAGGGGATTTATCGAAACCAATTTTTGTTTGCCATGAGTGAATTTCCATGTGTAGGTGCTCCAGATATAGGATACATCACTTTCTCATCATTTATTAAGACAATGCATCCTACCACTTGACAAGATACTTCAAAGGAAACCTCAAAAGCTAGTATTGAGGAGGCAGTGGAATATAATAAGCCATTTTTTTCTATTCTATCAGACATGATTTTTTATTGAAAAATATTTGAAAGTATCATGGCAAGTCATCAAATATGCTTTCATGTAGAATGAATTCCTGGATGACTTGGAAGACAAGGAAGCGTATATAAATATCAAGAGGTCCAAAATACAGAGAGTGTCATGCATATTCCTAGTTATTCCTTGCACCGAAATTATTAAATGGATCTTGTTACATATGGATAGTAACAACCTGATTCTCAACAGTGAAAGTGAAAATAAGATTGCCACCTACCATTTGCATGAAATACATTCTTATTACAAGATGGTAACTCCTAAGGAATATTTGAATATTCAATTCTATGTGACTTGGGCTAACTTGAGTACCAAGTAATTCCTAAAGTCGTGGTGGCAAGGGCCTGCAAATTTCCACCAAAAACAAAGTGATTTTATAGGACCAACAATTTGAGAAAGGTTTACCAATATCTTATGGTGATGTGTTGCAGATTACATGGATGGAAGAATGTAGACTACTTTGAGGAGAGATAGGCTTATTTACCTAACCTAGTTGTTTCTAGAGGAAAATTTTTTAGTTGGGTTGATATTCTCTCTCGTGAACTGCAACTTAGTATGCAACAGGCAAAGACTGCTATACAAGCCAAACAAGTATTGAATTTATATATGTTTTCTTATTTGATGGATGGGATCTATGTCTGTTATGCGTTCACAAGGATGAAATGGAATTGAGCCACTCATGAGAAGTTTCCTATTCACATCAATTGCACATGATTATCATAAGTCAATTTCTGAGGATTTTATGTGAAAATGGCAAAGAACTTCTTTGCAGTGGTATATAATATTATCTTTGAGACATAACCTCCCTACACAATGGATCAGGTGAAGGAGGCACTTTATGAGATTGTATATTGGTTTGCTTCACCATAGGGCACATACATCAGAGTGTTCGGGTGCCAGACTGCCCTCACCTTATGCCAAGTTATGTGACCAATAAGGTGTTCATGTGGGAGGTTTCCTATTAGTTTAATAATGGAATGTCTACACAACTCTAGAAGAAGAAGAAGTCCCCTTGTCCCACTTTTCCTTTACGAATTGGACTTCATGAGCTAAAGATCCTCAAGGAGGCTGAAGGTGGAATTGAAGATCTCAGGCATCTTCACTTTGGAACATTAAGCTTCCCTAGATATGATTCCAGGAGCGTATGCAAGAAACATTGTACTAATATACAATTCACCTTGTTGTATGTACCTATGACCACTCAAGAAGATGAAAATATCAAGAAACGATACAATGCATTGAGGAAGAATCAGCCATGAGATGGGGAAAAGCTCCCATGTTACTTAGGTACCAAATGTACAAATGGAGGATATTTATAACCTAGAAAAAGGCTAAAGTGTGATCGAGTGGCAGAAAGCAGTAGAAAGTTCAAGGTTGATCTAATGAGAAAAGGTTCGATTGAGGTGGAATAGCAAAGGAAACGAAGGAGGATGAAAACAAGAGTTTAGAAGAAGAAAAGTAGCAAGGAGAAGAATACAAAAGAGAGGAGGAGCACTTATAGAAAGAAGAACGGTAAAAGAATAGGCAATATGACTTAATAAAAGTAGAGGAGATACAAACAAAACAATAAAAGGATATCTTGCAAAAGCTGAAAGTGGATGAGGAAATGAGGAGAGTGGAGGAACGAAGGAAAAGAACAGAAGATGAGGAGTAACTGAAGTTGTCACATGAGGAAGAATTCACACAGAAAATGGAGTAAGAACGAATGGCATGTTAAATGGAAGTAAAACTAGAGGAGGATATTAACATTGAACCAATTGTAGATGAACCCAACACTCAACCATAACCTCCTCTCACTGGTGCCCACCTCCCATTCAGTGAAATGGGAATTGTTCTTCCACCTGACGACATGGTTATGGATGTATATAGTTTTACCTTTGACCAGTTTAAGAAGAGGATTGTATAAGAAAGGAAAATGTACTTTCCTAATGATCATGTTCATCTAGTCTACATATCCACACAAAAGGTGATAGCATCCAATACTAGGAGGAATCCCCGAGTAGTCATGGAAACGAATGTGGATTTTGTAACAACAACATAAGATAATAGAAAGTATCTTATGAATGAGAATGATCAATTTTTAAAAGAGCTAGTTGTCGCAGAAAAAGAAGTGGATCATCTTTCCACAAAAAACTAGTTGTTGTCTTCTACTGGCACCAACACAGAAGATATGGTTAGTTATATATGAAGAATTGAATCCAATGGAAGATGCAATAAATAAGCTATACAATGAGATGATTATATTGCATTAAGTGATGGCACACCTGGTCAAAATTCAAAAGAAATTTTAAGAGATCCTACATGTTAAAAGCAAATTTGTAGATTTGATGCAGGATTGGGGCGTCAAGTATCTTGATATTCCTCAGTGGTTGGTCAAGAAGCCCAAATTGGCAGTTGAGGTGGATAGGGAATAGTTAAGGTTTCATATTCAGAACTACACCCACCTTGGTGAATAAGTGACCGACACTAGATCTACTTATTTTCGACTGCATAGTAGTTTAGAGTCCTTGACACAGAAGCATAAAATACCTTCTATGGGTTTACTTGGAGAAATAAGGGGTAAGGATATTGTCACGTAGGAGATAAAATAAGTCATTGAAAAAATCAAGAAGGCTTGGAGATAACCAAGAATACTACTATACAATATGCAATTGGTCTAGCCAAAGTTCACATGAAGCTATCTTGGCTATGGAATAGTATACAATCAAACTCCAAATCTATATTTCCAGATGAATTGGAGGTGAATATGTAATATGTTGTAGATTTTCCAACCAAATTTAAAGTCATCACAACAGAGTTCAAAGCATGAAACTCTTATATTACAAATGAACTCCATTAACAAGCCACTAATTTGTCTTTTCCTCCTACATGAGGATTTTTGCCTTATTATAATTTTTGTCTTATATAGCCACAATTTTTATGTAATTTGTCTTTTATGAATAATAAATTCAATGTAAAGAAGTCCAAATAACACACGTGGAATATGAAAAGTCACATAGGATCCCATAGGTTGTAGAATTCAAAGAGTCATGAGGAAGCTCAAAGGTCATTAACATTTTTTATAAATAAGTCGTCATGACTCAAGCAAAGGGCTTGGAATTTTAGATAATTGGCCTTGGCTTCTCTAGTTGTGCATAAGGGAGAAGAAATTTGTAACTTCATGTTCCACTATTGGGGATAGTGTTTCATCAATGCAACATTGTACTTGGATCCATTAATTATCATAAACTCTTGGAGCCAACACTCTTACACCCATGTATCATAAATGATGTAAGTGTAAGACTATTATTTAGATGTTTGCGGCATATGTTGTGTTATGCATACTAAAGAAAATTAATTATTTCATTGCTTTAGACATGAATATTGTTAGATGGGTGTTGTTTTGTGTTTATATGATCATTGTTAGCTTGTGAACTAATTTGCAGGTTAATCGACGATTCTTTCTCAGTTTCTCTCGTGTGTCTCTCTTAGGATAATACTAATACTTTTATATTATAGGCCCACATCTTATCTCTCATTCATGGAATCTCCTTTTACACCTTAAATTTGGTGTCTCACAAATCTTACATACTTGCTACCCCAGAGTTATGAGCATGATCTCTTATGTATGTTGCAAAGTTGAGGCATTCCTCTAATATCACTTGCAATGTTGGTCGGACCTTATATCCAAATGGGCCTCCTACACCAAACGGTGTAAGGTCTAAATGGGACTTCACATTAGGGATATCCCCTGTATCTCAACGACATCAAACACCATCAACAACTTCTTTGAATGATTATATTATTTGTAGAGGAGACTATACAAATAAAGAGATATGCCTAAAATGTGGGCATGATAGATACCAGAAATCACAAAGGGGTAAGGCACATGGTCATGCACATAAGATATTGAATAAAATGTCTATAATGCCAAAGATTCAAATGGTATTTTCTTGAGAGAATTAGTCATGTTGTAGGGATGGGATGCCTTACATAGAACTGAGCCAGGTGTTCTGCAAATCCTAGCAAATTCAATATCCACAAATCATAAAGGATACATGGCTCGATATCTTCAAATATGAGGTACAAAGCCTTCAATTAAGCATAATTAAGGGATATTCTTCTTCTTGGACAATTTAATGTTGGAACTCATCACGAGCTGATATAGTTTAACTAATAATTGAACACATAATTATAGTCTTGTCCCTTTTATTAAGAGAACGGGAGTTTAACCTAACCCTTAAATACAAGAGAATCCCTAAAGATATTGAAGTGAAATTATATGACATTAAGCTTTTTATAATGGCCTCTTGTCATTCTTAGACATTTGTAGGTTTTTAGATCATTGGCCTAACTCTAACCTTATACTTGCATTGATGAGAAGGTAGAAGTGTCATTATATATATATATATATATATATATATAGAGAGAGAGAGAGAGAGAGAGAGAGAGAGAGAGAGAGAAGAGAGAGAGAAGAGAGAGAGAGAGAGATGTCCCTCAAGGAAACTACTATGCACAATACATACAATCAAATTCACTTTGGAAGTAAAATGCTTCTCATTTTCTTAGGGATTTATAATACATTTTATATTCTGATATAAAAATGATACAATTGATATTTTATATGAGAATTTAACTTTGAAATTATCTTTGTGCTTAGAAAACTATTCTAAAAACTTATGTATTAGAGGAAAAAGACATCTTCCAACCCATTTTTTTTTAACTAGTAAAGTTGATAACTAGGGCAAGAGCATACTCATGTCGCACGGGGTCGCTTCAATCTGCTACCACTATAAATTCCAAGCATTCACAAGGGAACCCAATTGCGACACATAGGGCTAATCGAGGTTTGATTTAACAATGTCAAAAAGAGTGCAAAGTTAACAGTACACTCTATCACCAACTAATAGATACCTAGGGGGGTAACATCTTGCAAAACCTTAATGTAAAATTGCAAGAAGAGATATTAGAAGCACCTTTGATGGGACTAATAATGCCACCAAGATTAAATATTATAGTGTCTTAATATTTTTTTTTATTTGAATATGCAGGTAAAAATCAAGAGGGGCTTACAAATTTCAGAGAAAATAGCCAATAAGATTTTTGGTTATCATCATTTCAAAAAAAGATAAATAATCGAGTAATATTAACATAAACAACTAAAATTTCTACCTTAATGAAATTTATGTTTCCCCTTGAATCTATGAGGACATCTAAGCCACTCATAAATTACATCAAAACTCTCTCAATTAACTATAAAAAAAATATGGCATTAACATGCTTACTAAGAAAAAATCTAAAGACATTGAATGACACCAAGTCAAGATATTACAATTTGGAAGTCTAATCCTAGTGCTTCATATTAAGAATATTTTCATTTAACCTTGGCAAGCAAGGCTTCCCTTAAAAATGGACTAAAAATTTCAATTTTTTTTTTCTTTCAAATATGGAAACCAAGATGACTCGTACAATTATCTAACTATCATGATAGGCCCTTTTTGGAAAAAATATTTAGCTTGGTTATTAAAAGAAAAATTAGTCATGGCTTGAGGAAAATAATAAAGTAAACAAATGGAAAGCAAGGTTTAAGAATCAGCATGCTACAACTAAACCTTTCCACCCTTAAAGTTATTGCTAAGGATATTCAGGAAAAAGTAGATATCATTTATTGTTTCATTGATTTAGCAAATCCTTTGGCATTGTGCCTAAAGAAAAAGTATGGAAAAGACTAGAATAAAGTGTTATCCCTTCTGAAGTCCATATTGGTGTGATTATGCTCTATGAATAGGTTATTATAGATTATTTGTAATAATGAGTGGTCAATGACCATTAATGGCAATATTGATGTTAAGCAAGGGTTCCCACTTTGTCGTGACCCTTTTTGACATCTACATCAATAAGTTGAGAAATGTTTAGAAGAGGATTGCATTGTTATTAACATGATTATATTCTCTATTGTCCTCGTATATTTTAATGATATTGTACTCCTTGATAAAACTATTGGTGCTCTTCACAAGTAACTCATAGCTCTCCAATAATTCTATAGAATTATGAACTTATCTAGCCGTTAGAGTCTCTGCTCAGTCTATTTAACTTGCTTGGCCAGATCTGTTTCTTCAACTTGTCCTGACGATGAACCACACTAGTTGGTTCGAAACGCGTCGACAAAGGTCTCTTTCATGTGATTTATGCCGAAGCTCTTCTTATAAAAATGAGGTTGTTATGACTAACCATAAGAAAATACTTTATCCTCCAATTTTTTATGGGAATAACACCATTGAAAATGTATAATCTTATAGTATCGATTTGAAATACCATATGAATAAGAATCATAGTGTTGAAGAGAACTAATGGTGGTTGGAAAACACACTACAATCTTGAAAACATGTGCAAAAATGTTGAGCTCCAAGATTGGAAAAAAGAGCAAAATAATTTGTAATAGTTTAGTTATCCCAATTAATCTTTATGGTTGTGAATTTTGGGCTTACAACATTCCCATGAGCCCTAGATTTTAAAATTAAGAAAAGAAAAAAAAAAAAAAATCATAATTTATCATTTCAAATAAAGTTACAACACTCCTTACCCTTTTTTTTCTTAGTTTAAGTTGCATGTACTTCAATGGAGTATAAGGCTATGAAGAATTATTTAGATTAGAAACATAAATTATTTAATTTGAACGAAGAGAATCCCCCTATTATTACTTCTAGTATGAGCAATAACTACCACATGCTTAAAAGAGATTAGGCTAGATTTTGTGAGACTTGGTTTAATTATTGGAATATTAGTAATATCAAATATATCAAATGTTACAAGACTATGAAGTATAAAAATATGGCTTAAAATGACAACTAAATCATTTCTTAGAAACAATTGTAATACTACAAAAAATTTATACATATTAATTGGATAATTAAAACTATTTTTCCAACATTATGCTCTTCAAGAACAAAATAATATTTGTTATATGGGATTTACGATTGTGGACAAAAGTATCTCCCCTAGGTTTAGGTGGCTAACCTAGAACAACAGAGACACAAGGAACCCAATGCTTTCCTTAAAGTAAATAGATGACGGAATGAAGCCTACCTAGAATCTATCGTTGGCTTCACTGCTTCTTTATCTTGAATACTCCAATTCTAGCTCCGATTGCCAAAATTAGAACCTGCACAATCATATAACACAAGCAAATAAATTATGAGATCTATGCAGTATCATCTAAATACTATATTCGATATAATATCAACATGGTATTGAAATATATGAAATAACAACATCACATATAGGAAAACAAAGAATTATTTGCATCAATATAAATGGAAGGAGTTTGCAGCCATAAATAGGTTTTGATCTTGTAGAAGAGCTCCTCCAGGCTGACTTGTCCTTCCCTTGTCACAATGTGCACCTCCAATCACCCTAAATGCATGAAATGAAACCTCTCACAGTAGTAGCATAAGGGTAGAATCACTCTCCAAAATCCAACCTATTGCATATGGAAGGCTATAAATATATAGAGGAGTGGGGTAAGTTGGGAGTTCTTATCCAATTACCAATATAAGGTTTTAAATCCACCTTTGATGGGAGGATGGGATCAACGGATAAGGGATGGAAACTCTAAGGTAGGACAGGATAGGATATAGAAGTTTTATCTTAGGTAAATGGTTGTAAAAATTTCTCGAAGCTTCTAGAAAATGAGACTTCCATAATTTCTCTCTTTTTCCCAAATTTCTAGAACCAACACAGGTGCAAAGGGGAGAAACTTGTAGATGATCAACACAAGCCACAGTGGAGAAACCTGTAGGTGAATGCTATCCCGTAAGAGGCCAAATTGCGTTAGTCCTAAAACTGGCTTAGATGATGAAGTTTAGGGCAAAAACTATGAGGAATGAAAGATACATGCTTAGGGCTTTATACATGATTATGACAAGGGGGAATAGGATGTTGATTGATCCCTTTAGGAGTTCCATTTATCGGATGTGAAAAAATGGCATACAACAGATTTCCCCTTAAAGCGCAAAGTTAGAAATGATGATTGATGACTGAAGTGCTTTACCTTGTGACAAGTCAGGATCAAGAACAATCGGCGAGCTTCATCTATTAAAATACATTTTCATCATGACATAAGCTAACATAACATGTACAATGATCAAAAGACATGTCCACAGATAACAACTGGTGGACCCATGATTGGCTAATTATCTATATGATCATGGCCATTATTCATTGTGATCTCTATATAGCTCCTGAAATCGCAGCCCGGATGGATGAAACTAGATTTGAGGTCTTCTATCTCCTTCACATGACCAACCAATGTAAAAGTCTACCCATGTGAAGCAATGAGCTAAGGTCAAACATGATAGACACCATCTAATTACCGGCCAATGATGTAAGTCGTTAACGGAATTGAGATAAACCATCGATGAATTCAATAGCTCTCAAGGTACTACAATACAATCTGTATGATGTGAATAAATGAGTTGATGTCATACACCACATAGAGTCTTTCAGTCGAAGGCCATTGATGTAAGCCTATCGTCGAGAGTGAGGAAACTTTCCATTGATGTGTGCAAGTACCAAGGTACCAAAGAGTATTTCTAAGTCAACTTCCTGGATAATGTGTTGATGTCGACAGGAAGCAACTCGTCGCAGGAGTGCCTTGATGTATCCCCAATCAACAACATGAAACAGGTATCATGATTGAGACGGAATGATCAAAATGATGCTGATACGAAACTGGATCAGGAAAGGAAAACATGGAATGAATGCTTAATAGTATTGTAATGGATATCGATTGAATGACTTCTCTTGATCACACCGACTACACTAAATGGAGTTCACAGCATTGACCCAAAACCGAAATGGAGGCTATGAAAATGTATGATGAACCGAAAGACAAGAAAATTACCCAATGCAACAACCACAGAAATGAACTGGAAGAGTGTCGTGTTCAAGGGCAACTCGCTACCATTAGCAAATGGAATACCTTGTTTTCCCATTTTCCCCAATTATACTAGTCAATACCTCTTTATTTTTTAACAATCTTGAGAAGGATAACATATCATTGATTTGTAAGTCCATCCTTCAGATGAATCCTTCCGAGTATATTTAACAAACCCTGAGAAGGAGAGGTTTGGCCTTGTCATGTTCAACAAGTCCATCATTATTTGATGTTTTAACGAGTCCAGCGGAGGTAAAACTCGACATTCTTTTCATGTTTAGAGAGTTTGAAAAAGAGGCGATAAAGAAAACTCTAGATGTCCCTTTTCATATATAGCCTCTCAATTCTTAAAAGGTAGAGAACAATACTCAAGAGAACCTCTTAGCCATGTTCAACTAAGGTATTCATTTTTCGTAGATAGTCTATCTCAGTCTAGAAAAGGGTTAGACTTATACTGAGTAGAAGTCTTTTCATTTACTTTAACGAGCTTGAAAAGACAAGTGCTTGGCAATCTTTTCATATTTTGGGAGTCTGAAAAGAGATGAAAGAGGACTCCAAGGGGTTCTTTTTTCGTAGGTTTACAGATCCCGAAAAATAGATAAAAATATACTCCTTGGTCAAAATAACATGTTTACATCACGATAAAAACTTTTTAACAAATGTCGACTTGCTCAAAACATCACAAGAAGGATTAAACATACCTATTTCATAGTAAAAATGAAGCATATATAGGTCACGACATTGAATATGAATAAAATAATCTGAGAAATGACCATAAATACTCAAAATGACTATTCATTTTCACCATTTCACATTTACCTTCAACAGTGAGAATTTTGAACTCTTTCTCCCTGAATCTTTTGCAGTTGATTATGGCCAATCTGGTGGACCATTCTGAGTATCGTCACTTCGAGGGAGGAGCTATAACCCTTCTCTTTCTTTTCATGGTCCATTTTTGTTATTTCATGCAATCTTTTTGAGTTTTTGAGGAAATTGGGGTTATAAGAATATGCCATGGGACCAACACACCCCCTAGTATCGAAATTTGTGTTGCACCTAGGAAAACTATCACAAAATTCTAAGTTGTTTAGCTATTTTCCCTCAAATTTTGTCAAGTTTTTTGCATGATAAGGAGATTAATGAATCTTTGGTTGATGTCTCAGGTGTTTGTTAAAAAATTTACGACAAAGAGATAAATTATTACTGAGATTTATCGAGATTTACAGAGAGGAATAATAAAATAACCATCAATAATACACATAAATATTATACACATAATATTTATCCAAGAAAACCCCAAAACTAGGAAAAATCCAACCTAATGAGATCTCATTAGCATTGACCAAAACCTTGGCCAATCAAGCCAAGTGAGCCTTCACCGCTCACCTCCAGGCCTACATTACAATGAATTATTCCCAACCTTTTATAGGCTCCATTACATTCAATACCATGGACAATAATACCATGGGTACACTATACCATGTGCCCAAAACCACTACTATTTAACGAGGTCAACCTTGACTCAAACCCCGAGTCAATTTTACCTAACAATTCCCCCCTTAAACTTGACTTACGGTTCCTTGACTAAATCCAGCCAAAACCTGCTAAGTAAGACAATCCCACTCACTCTAGCCCTTACACCCTTCAAAGTTTTTACCTGGGATTTGTTAACCTGACATCCCCCTATTACCTAGGTATAACCCAAACTTTACCGGTAATTACCCAGGGCTACACATGCCTTACTAGGTCTTATAGCAATATGCCCATTTACATGCAAATTAAAAATTTCATTCCATTATAATAATTTTTTTTGTTTACCCTTGTTGTGTCTTTGTATATATGACATCAATTTCCATATAAAAAGAACCCACCTACTGGATTACATGAGTCACCAGCTGCTCTAACTGCTAATTATCTAGGCGTTATTTTCAGGTACATGGTTCATCAAATAATTGATCCACGTGCACTTATCCTCCTCATCCATTGAATCTCTCATGACCTAATAGTGTGTAGCTTTGCTTCACAATCTATTGCTTTTGATCCAGATATGCAAGAAAAACTCAATTATATCTCTATCTACTAGGCCAATACAAACCCTTAGCAACAAAAAACATCCTTCTGAAGCCAACTTAGCTCTGATACCAGTTGTTAAGAAATTTACGGCAGAGAGATAAATTATAACTGAGATTTATCGAGATTTACAGAGAGGAATAATAAAATAACCGGCAACAATACACATAAATTATACACATAATATTTATCCAGGAAAACCCCAAAACCAGGGAAAAACCCAACCTAATGAGATCTCATTAGCATTGACCAAAACCTTGGCCAATCCAGCCAAGTGAGCCTTCACCGCTCACCTCTAGGCCTACATTACAATGAATTATTCCCAACCTTTTATAGGCTCCATTACATGCAATACCACAGACAATAATACCATGGGTACACTATACCATGTGCCCAAAACCACTACTATTTAACGAGGTCAACCTTGACTCAAACCCCGAGTCAATTTTACCTACCAGTGTTCATCAACACAAAATGGAATTCATTTGGAGAGAAAGAGAACATGAGGAACATGATTTAAATACATCAAATGATCATGCTACCATCCAGGCATTGAAATACTGTGGATTGCTAAAATTCTTCTAGCTTCCTAGCATGAGGCAACATATGGAATTCTTGATATATCTTGTTCGCTCATGGGAATTTTGGGCATAATCATTTGGGTTTAGGGAACATCTGCTCAAGATAAAGGTAGATGATATCTACTTTCTGACATGTTTATCTAAAAGGGGTGCCCCCATATCTCTCCTAAGTGGGAGAAGTGGTGGGGAGATAGTGAAATATTATATCGCTACCTATTGTACACCTCAAGCCCAACCAACTAGAGATGGAAATATCAACATAAAATATGTAACCCAATTACCTTTGAGAATGATCTTGTTCATTATTGTGATATTGGCAGGTAGCTCAACACTTCACATGGCAAGTAGATTGTACATGTAGTACGGGGTGGAGTGTTTAAAGGCCAACAGTCTTCAATTGGAGTGAGGGAGTTTTCGTTAATATGAAAGAACAAATGACTAAAGAAAGAGAGGGGAAGTTAAAGAACTTCGACTATGGTTTGATATTAGTCTCTTTTTCTCTATAATGGGTGCCACTACTTCAGCCTCAGCAGATCATACTCGAGTCTATCGATCAAAGGACCCCATGGATGAGGAGGTGGATAGACCATATGGCCCAACATGAAGGTCCTTCGGCAATCAACTTCTCAACAACCTTCTTTGGTGGCTATGTTGACAGTTCATCATTATTAATGACTATCCTTAGCAGGGATGGATTTTTGTGATGATCCCGAACTCATGTTGCCTTAGGGTGAGAAATGGTATGCTTCACGTAAAATATTTTGACCATTTAATCTTTTGAAAGTTTTACAGTTTTTTTGTGTTTTTTTATATTTCCTGAGACTAAACTATTGATGTTTTCAGTCAGATATTGGACTAGTTTGACCAGTGGGTGCTTCATATCTCCGTTGAGCAGAGAGACAACCACATGAGGAGGCAGTGGAACTAGTACAGATTGCTATAGTAGGATGAGATGCGCTATGGGAAATTGAGGTAGTTGAGATCCTATCAGAGGTAGAGTGCCACAGGAAGGGGTTGACACATGGGATTGATGAGACTATGGTCGACCATATTCCAATGTGACTTCAGCTACACACTACCGAAGTGCCTAGCCGTATTGGTCAAAAACTGTGCAAGATAGCTTGTGTAGTGTCATTCTATCATGAACGCCATTGATTTGTCTACTTAGATCTCTGCATGTAGTTTTTCATATGGGCGATGTAGCCATATGTGTTTTAGGGCACTTTTTTTTGTAAAACCAAACTATATATATATATATATATATACATATATATTTTCAGTGTTTCCTAGCTTCTATTATGCTTTCAATATGATGTGATGTGAATTGAAGCTTATTTACATTCATTTCAAATGTCTATCTAAAACGTAATTAGCTAGGGCATCTGCCAATGTGTTAAGATTTATAGAAATATGTTCATATCTTATGAACTCAAAACTTATTTCTAGAAGACACACTCTCAAAATCATGTGAACAATGGTGGGATTTCTCACCGAATGGATATTAGCAAGTTGTAGTACTACGAGTTGTGAGTCGATCCTGACGACTAAATGGTAGATACCATGTAAAATAGCATAAGATAGTAGCTCCACCATTGTGTTATACTCATCGATGTTGTTAGTAGAGAAACCAATGCAAGTCCCTTGCATACTCATTAGCTCACCATTTGGAGCAAAAATAGCCCATGCAGTAGAAGATAGGTTCCAAGTACTACAACTAGCACCATCAACATAACCAGTATAGGGTTAGAAAGAGGTCGACATCTTCAAACCAAATGTAAAAAGAATCAACAGAAATCATGGAAAACCCTAAAAAAACACACTACAAACACACTTAAACACACCTATAAACAATATGTACACAATGTATTACGCATGGGATCAAGCATAGTATTTTTTTAGGTACAACCCATTCTGGGGTTGCGCTAGTGGAACTCCATCTAAGTCTACTAACTCATAGGCCCCTTTTGTAAGGCCTCGCTTGACAATTTATGGACCCATCTGATGAGCACTAGTATTGCAGCAATAATGTTGAACCTCCCGAGGCTAACAACTTTACTTTATCAACCTGGGGTTTGTACAAACATGGAGGTGACAGTGTTGTAAAAACAAGTAAATGTGATGGGTCCTCTCTTTGTCACTGTTGAGTTGGCAATAGACCACTTATGGTTTTTAAAACTAGACTTCTATTCATTCAGAAGAAGCTTGATTACCAATGAGAAAAAAAAAGGGAAATTTTCACTAAAGGAAATCTTGTCTACTATAGTAAGGAAACTTCTGAAATCAAATGCTAAACACACCATTCATCTAACTAAATGCTAAGAGGATTTGCTTCAAAAAATGCTAAGTTATCATATATGCAATCCTATTGTTCTAGGCATGCAATTTGAAACATCCAAACATTCTACTGTTGTGCATGTAAATGAACAAAATAACACTTTTTTCCTTTTTGTCTTTTTTGTGTGAAAATGTGAATGCTAACTTCTCTTGGTGGCTTGGGAGGCAAATAATGGTCTTATCCTATCTTCCTAGGAGCTTTTTCCAGAATTCGGCCTCAAAACAAGCCACTACAGGTCAACCTACAAGATGTCTTAATGCGTCCTACATGATGTCCTAGTGCTCCTACAGGATCCCCTGTATTCCTACAGGATACAACCGAGAGCAAGAGGAGGGATTTGGAAGGTCATGTAAGGCTTAGGGAAGGTGAATGGTGGGTGAAATGAGGCAATGGGGTGCCTAGGACTCCTTCAAAGCTCAAAATAGAGTTGTGAGATGGTTGGATTTGCTCAACAATCTTGAAGAAGTATTCTTATGGAATGATGAATTTGGTGAGGGATTTAGTGAAAGAAAGTGATAACCATGGATGGATGAGGCTAGGATGGGGTTGCTGGTCATGAAATCTCTTGTACTACTGAAACTCCTACACTGCATCAATCATTGACATTTTATCCATGAATCATGTTAAACAAGAAAGTTTTTCAATCAACTAAGGAAAAAAAGAATTTTATTATCTAGTTGCCTATGAATGGGAAATCATGTAGAATGATGTGAAACCTTTATGAGATCTCATGCAAGGCTGAAGACATTAGAAATGGAAAGTAAATCCTATTCTTGAAAACTAGTAAAATGTTGGCTTAAGTAACAGAAAACCCTAAATTCCATGAGAAATGAGAATTCTGTCTTTTTGGGGCTACATAGGAGTTCTTTCCTCAAACCATGGTCCCTGAAGGGAGGAGTGAGGCCAGATCCACCCACTAACAACTTTTGGATATTCCTTACCCTTCCTAAGCTACTGCTACAACAATGCACAAATGGAAGCAAACTAATCAAATTCACAACTACTTGCATTGAAATAATGCTAAAGACAATTCAATCATTAATCTATGAAATCAACTAAGCATACAAAGACAAGAAGAGGAGCCTTTGCTGCTAGGGTTGGGCCCTAACCCAAGAGCTTCAACCCTTTGAGTCGCTTAGTGTTGGATCAAGGAAATTTTCATTTTCATTATCAAATTAGAAAATTACATAACAATGTATTCCATAAGTCTTGAACTCGAAAAATGCTTAGTGATTTTACATCAAAAATTTGAATCCTAATGAGGCTCTAGGCCTTCTTATTTATACAATTGAAGTCTCCAACGACTTCCTTAAATCTAGAGAGTCTCGGCTCCAAAACTCAAGCTGATCTAGCTCTTTAACTTTCACTGGCTCAACTGCCTTTTGATCTTCATGACTTGGCTTCTTGTAACTCCGCGCTAGTGTGATTTGATGGAGGAATATTCGAATAAGTGAGGAGTAAATGAGGAGGATATATCTCCTACAATCTCTCCTCCTTGTCTCATTCAAGTTTCTGCCCTTAATTAGCCAAAATTTTCATGATTTTCTCTCAAGAACCTGCAATCAATGCACATCAGTCCACTAGGCATAATATCTCACTTTTACTCATCTCATTAAGAAAAATATAGTCAAAATATGTAAGAAATTATGAGAAGAGTGGATTTAAATAAGCTAGGAGGTGTATTAAGGTTCAGTTACCCAACGATGAGACTCATCATCACCCCCTACTGAAATTGTTTCTCATACTCTGAGCAACTCAATCTATATCCATGTCTTTCAATGCTCTAGTGGCCTCTGTATCATCCCATGCTTCTGCTGTAGTTTCCTCTTCCTGTGCATAGAATCCTGCCTTCCTCTCTACCTCCTCCCACTGCTTTCTTTCTTCCTCTTCCTTCCTTCCTTCCAACATTCCTAAGATCAATGGTGGATTGAGTCTCAAGCTAATCCAATTGACTTTGAGTCTTTGGAGAGCTTGCTTATACATGGGTGTTCTGTTTAGTGCTTCTCTCGTTTTCTGAGGAGAATGGTACTCTTAGATTTTCAAGTTGTAGGGCAAAGAGTTCCATCGCCTTGGGAAAGCTTGCATGCTTTCATCCCCTAACAACCTGAACATGTTCTCAAAGTGTGTGATTGCTTGCTCTTGGGCAGCAAGGTACCTAGGTGTAATTTTAGGGTCATTTGCAATCAGGTTGTGGGTGCTGATGACAACCATTGGATTTGATTGCTCAGCTCTTATCATGAGGGTTTTGTCTCCTCTCTTGCCATTACTTTCTTCATCTCTCCAACTCTTGCCTCCTCATGATTTATCTATGATGCCAAGGCAATCAATTGCAAGTCCCTTAGTTTTGAATTAGGGTCCCACACATTCAGATCTGTCAAGGCCAAGTTATGTAGGTAAAATTCAGACATTTCAGCTCTATCCTCCAAGGTGATTTGATCACAGATCATTGAATTGTCTATAATCTTGGAAGGGCATAGTGCCTCTCTATGCTAAAGTTTTGATTTGGAACTGTAGCTATAGTTCCTTAATTACAATGCAAAGGACCTGCATTGGATTGCCTCTAAGGATAGACTGGCCATGGATGCTAATTGACTTTCTCTTTCTTGTCATTGTCCCCTTAACCATGAATTTTATGCTTCTAGTTAATATTTCATCATTTCTACTCTGTCCCTTAGGCTTCTCAGTTCTCTGCCCATCTCCTTTACTTTCTCCTCCATGTGGCCTATATTCTCCACTCCTTTACATTTGGAAATTTGCATCCACCTATGTGTTCTTGCCCTTTCTTTCTCTAGCTCAAATAATAAGGGGATGGAAAATTTCTGTGGAATGACCCTACCCCCTTCAATGAACTTGTAGTAAGAGTCAAGGTTGGGTTGAGAACTAGGTTCCCTCAATTCTGGATCCTCCTTCTTTGTTTCTTGCTTCATGATCGCTTCTTGGTCCATTTTCTGAGTTTCTTGTAGGTTTAGCAGAGTTTCCTGTAGGTCCATCGGTGTCTCTTGAGGGGACCTTTTCCTTTGGAAGAGGCAGACCTGGTGACAGGCCTCCTAACATAAGTGATGGGAGATTTGGGAGAGGCTTGTCCTGATGATTCTCCTCCTTGATTTTTCATAAGAGAAGCTACCTTTTCCTGCTGCTTTGGGGAGTCTTCAATGACAATAGGAACTTTGGTGGGTTTTTGAGGTTTTCCTTGCCTAATTCTTGTACTTTTTCTTTTCCTAAAGTACAATGGAGTTTGTCTCTATCTCTTACCTTTTTGCTTGATAGGGGTATTTAGTGCAGTGAGGGTAGTTGTTGCCTCTTTCTCAGTGGGTCCTGGAGATACCCTTGGTGATTCCTCCTCTTCTTTTCCTTGCATTGTAGACCTTTGTTCTTCCTTGTCTTTTATTTCCTCTTTTCCATTTTCCTTCTCATCCTTGTCTTTCTCTTTTTTTTCTCCCTCCAATTCCTCACTTTGTTCATCAATTTCTTCCTTTTCATCTTCTTTTGTCTCTTCATCACCTTCCTCGTCCTTTTCTTCCTCTTCTTCCTCCTCTATTTCCTCTTCATCCCTCTCTATTTCTTCTTCATCCCTCTTTGTTTCTTCTTCATCCCTTTCATTGGTAGTGGGCCTTTTGTCATATTCGAGGGATTTTATGTCCCCCTCTGTCTGCATGTCTCTGAAAGTTTTCCATGTAATAGGGAGTCTTATGTTTTGGAGGGAATCTTCTAGGATAAGTTTAATTAACCCATGTTGGGCTAGTTGTTGATGTTTTCCTTCCTACACCTTAATGCTCACATATATCACTGATTGAAGAAGAAATTAGGGTATGCTTAGTTTGTTTTTAGGAGGTGTGTCTGCTCCAAACCTCAGCTCTTGGAGAAGCCTGAAATGGTACCCATATACCACACTGTACCTATCTTCACACGATATATACTTAAGGAAGTGGTAGCTAATTTCATTCGAAGGATATGGCAGGCTTGCTCTTTTGACCCCATTTTTGTCTTCCA